>JAODOY010001878.1:0-12509 GCA_025399855.1 Forbesichthys papilliferus
TGTGTAGCCTGTGTGCTTGCGAAATAAACCTGAGTGAACCAGCCCAGTGTTGTCGTTCGTCTGTGTCCTGCTTACCTGCCCTCGGTGCATTATATATTTGTGTGCAAAACTCCATTGAAAATTTAAGAAGGTGGAAAGAGGAACCATTTTATTTCACAAATATAGCATTGCATGCCTCTAGGCAGCCTATCAAAGCATGATTATCAGTGGAATTTTTTTGTAAAGACAAAATACAATGTAAACATAATCACTTTTTGGGTCTTCTGCTTTTGACTGAAGAAGTGGAACACCAACACCATATTCCTCATCCACCTTGGTATTGCAGACTTTCTAGCTTTAACGAACATACCACTAATGATTGCCTACGTCATCAGAGGTTACTGGAGATATGGGAACAATCTATGTCGGATCTATATCTTCTCACTATACATCAACCGCTCAGCCAGTTTGGGTCTCATGACTGTGGTGGCAATCTACCGTTACGTCAAGGTAGGGAGATACATGCTTTTTAACAGAGTTAACATAGTTAACAGCACAAAGTTGTTAATAGTCAGACATTAAAATAACAGGGTATCTCACATTTCCAAAACTCGCCAACCTATCAGGGTGGGTTAGTGAGATGACGCTGAAGTCAATCGTGTTTTTTTAAATGGTGGACAAGCTAAATAAGATGATCAAAACAGTTGTAGCAACGCCAGTTGTTTAAATGCTTGTCCAATAGTTTTAAAATTATTAACCAGAGGTCTAGGCCCAGTAGGAGAGACCAAACACTTCCCAGTGGAGCATTGCCAGACCATATTCACAAAGTGGATATTGGGTCTGGTTACACCAGGATAGCCATTTCATGCCTTTTAACATACTTATTTGCTAAAAACCTGTGCAGTAATGCATGTTTGCCCTGTTTATTAAAGTTTATATATTGTATACTTATATTACAGTATGACAATAAACCTAAACTTTTACCTACAACAATTCTTCATATGAAAATCAATCTAACAAACCATTTATTTTTTGAGGATATATATATATATATATATATTGAGGATCACATTTCCTGAAATTAAATGTATTATTATTATTATTATTATTATTATTATTATTATTATTAATAATAATAATAATAATATTTCCAAAACTCACTCAGTCCATTGGGACTGATTTAGAAAAAACTGTGTTTTGGCTTTCTAGCCTTCAACATTGATCATGTGCAACAACGAGATGGAGTTAGTTTTGGCACTGTTTAAATTAGCAGATTATGTAAAACCTTAATACTGTAAATTATGACAAAATGATACTGTGTTGATAAACCTAACATCTAACCCTACAACCTAACTATATACAGTAGCTGCTTTGATGAACCAAGTAAGAGTTGGTAAATTGGAACAGTCAACATAGCGGTATAACATTAGACAAAGTAGAAAACACAGTATATTATATATTGTTATATATTATACTGTATATTGGCTATAGCCTACATATAATAGTCAATCATTTTAAGGATTGCAGGTTGTCACTTGGGTGGCTAATCGACAGGGGACGTCCTTGCCACTCCTTTAGAGTCCAAAGGTTGTGACAGTGGTCTGTGTCTAAAGTTAGGACACATTACTAGTATAGCCCTGTATGTATATAGTATGTAGCCCTGTTATATTTTCTTATATTATCTTTTTAACTTTCTTTTGTTTCAGGTGGTCCATCCCCATCTGTCTCCATGTCCCCATTCTGGCATTTAAATCTGATCGTATATTTCGTTGTGAATTTGTTTTTCCATTTCAAAAACAGCAGTGGCTGTATCAGGCACACCTGATCCATGCGGTGTTTGAGTTTTTCATCCCGCTGGCCTTGTTAATCTTATGCTCCACCAGGATCTCCTGTTTCCTGAAACAACGACAGATGGATAAGATTCAGAAGGTGCGCAGGGCGATCCTTATGTGTCTTGCCATCGTCTTGGTGTTTGTCATCTGTTTCTTACCACTTACAGTGGCAACCATTGGTGTGCCGATAATCAATAATTCGTATCTTCAACAAAACTGTGCCACAAAAAACATCTGGTCACAGCTGATCAGAGTGTCAATAGGTTTGAGCTTCCTGAAGAATGCCCTTGATCCCATCATCTACTGTTTCTCCGGCTCTATGTTCCAGGATGCTCTCATCAGTTTGCTGCCCAAGGCCCTGCGCTGTTGTGGGCAGGAGGGGATGGGGGTAGTGCCAGCGTCCTCCGAGCACACACCGAGAACTGGAACCCCACAGACAAAACAACAAGAGTGAGCCTGTGCAATATACTGTACACTACCTGGACAAAACACTCTAATGTTTAGTTGGACCGCATTTATCTTAGATTACAGCAAACATTTTCTGTGGAATTTTTTTCAAATTTTGAAAACTCATTAACTGAATGAATGCAATTTGAATTAGAATAAATTATATATTTGAAATTTGTTTAAATGTGTTGTTGCATTCTTTGTTACTGTAGCATTTTAAATTAAAGTGTGCAGTATGGCTTTAATCACAAAATAATTTTGTTGATGAAATGTTGACATAAAAATACCTTATTAATAGCTGACACTTGTAGGTCTGCCTTTCAATTTGGTATTATGCAGTACCTTCAAACATATACCAAAGTAATCATCTAAAAAGTCCAATGTGTGCCAAACCCGGTCTCCTGTATCTTATGTTACAAATTGGTAGTTGTTTGAAGCAATTTAGGTTACATTTAGGCCAGTACTACATTATATAATAAACATACTTGATTTAAATATTTGAACTACATTATAAAAAATATAAGATATAATCTCTGTACGGTGTCAGTGACAGTAAAGATCTTAACACATATGCTTTACAAGTTGTAGTTTGATGTATTTCCTGTAAATATTTGATTAATATGCTTGTAGTGTTGCAATGAAATACCAGCCCAGCCAAAATAGACATGGTTTGCGTATGTTCTTTTTTTTTTTTATTCAGAAAATTATCAATTTCAATTAAATGTATTTAATAATTGGTATTGTAAGAAATTGAAAGCTAATAGACTTTTTGTCAAATTAACAAAATACACACAACAATATTGTAGCACCCTATGGCATTGAAAGGAGAGCTGTTTTTGTTTTGCCGAGTTCAGATATCAACAAATTTCTTATTACCTTTGAGTATTTTATCATTTGTATTTTTCTGGATAGCAATTAATCTGATGTAATTTTTAGCAAAATACTTTGGGTGTTTTACAACTAAGCCTGAAGGCTATACTTTATAATCACATAACATCTAGTTGGGTCCTGATGTGTCTTACACATAAAAGATGATTCCCAGTCTTTTTTTCAGTGTGTAATGCATCATGAATTTACCACAGTATATTCAGATTGGTACTCGGTATTGGTCAATACCTAAAGTTCATATTGTTAATGACTGAAGTGCATAAACAGTGAGCACATTTCACTTTAAACACTCTTAAATGTTTTGTATT
Source organism: Forbesichthys papilliferus (assembly GCA_025399855.1). Taxonomy (NCBI): domain Eukaryota; kingdom Metazoa; phylum Chordata; class Actinopteri; order Percopsiformes; family Amblyopsidae; genus Forbesichthys; species Forbesichthys papilliferus. The sequence continues at coordinate 3,455 of JAODOY010001878.1, forward strand.
ATACCAGATACATTATATAGAGAACTTTTATTATACTCTAACGGCACTGTTCATTGTCTCTTGCACTTATAGCTCCACAGGCATCTGCTAAATGCATAAAATAGCATTACAGTTGTATATACTGGTATTTTAATTTTAAATGTTCAAATTACTTTCAGTATTTCATACATTTGTAAGACATTGTAATGGCGTGGTGTATCCATATAGGGAAGGTGGGGCAGTCTTGTTCTGAGTTGATAGGTGTGTAGAAAATCTGCCATACAGTTTCCTGAGGTTGGTTCACAATAATGGGTGTTTCTCAATGTCAAGGATGCTTCCTTGGTAGGACGGATTCTTCCAAGTGCCTTCCTAGTCGGGTCATTCCGAGGCCAGGAAAGACATTCGAAAAAGACGTAATGGAACCACCTAGCTAGTGTGCAAGATGACGTCATTCAAAAAAAGTCCACCTTCTAAATCATTATGCTTAATTAAACCGCGCGTTTCGTTTTTTAATAAGAGTTGAAAAAACAATGGATCGTGCTGTTTTGTTGTCGGTTTCGTTTTGCGCCATTATGTTAACCACATGTTGATTGTGGTTTGTATTTGTTTGTTTGACTGTCAATGATTTAAATGTTAGTAACATTTAATGTTTTTTTATTTTTTTATAAATAAATAAATACATTGTATTTTACTGTTTTGTCTGCAGTGCTTTACCCTTGTCACTGTTTTTTAGGAATATTATGTATTATATGTATTATAATAGTATGTATGTTGTAGTGTGATTGTCAATTTCACATACCTGAAACAGTGCCCTCTAATTGTGAGGCCTGTAAATTATAATAAACTTTAGTAAACAATCTGGAGATAAACTGCGTGCATGAGGGACAGCCTGCCTTACCTAATAGGCATTACACTATGGAATGCCATTTAAGTCCTGAAATACATAAATATGCCTGAAATCTTATTTCAAATGTTTTTCAAAAGACCATTTATTTATTTTAATAAGGCCTAATTTACTTTCATTTAAGACATGCCCTTGAAAAGCTAATGATTTGGGCTAATGTATTGGGCATGGTTATCTTGCAACTTTTGTTTTCTTGATTGCACAACATCTCAGTAGGCAGAGAGAGCAATGGTCTGATAGGTGTTGTGTCTATATTAACATGAATCAAACTTTTAAATTTCATTTCAATGAATTTAAAAGTGATGATGCATTCATAAGGTTTAGACAATAGTTGAGCATGCACAGAAACGCTTAGCACACCGAGGGACATCAGAACCAATCATAAAACCATTGCTATTCTCTACCCATTTTACCATCAATAAACATTATTCACTCAGTTCATTTTAGTCCTCCTTTGGTCAATTTAATCAGACGATTTGCCACAACAAAAGAACATTTTGATTGTGAGCACGTACTAAGCAGCCATGTTTCTTTGTGAGACCACCCTGATCTCAGGAGCTTCAGTTTGACTTTGCCACAACAATCTGTAGAGCTTGAAATTGTTGCACTTCAGTCCGGTCAACCTAGTGTGTGACCATTGTACTAATCGCTATTGGTAGCATGTATACTGTGTTGGGGGTAGTGCTGCAATATACAGACCCAATGGTTGTTGAGCGGACCTGGTCGTGACTAGTACAAGGAGACATCCTCAGACCTGGGACGAATCTACTGTGGCATCTGCCAATACAACATTTGATGGACCACTCATAATTGACTAATTTTAAAAAATTGTAAAATGTCTAAAAGGCTTTATGTACTGCAGTGTGACATATCAAATTACATTTGCTCATTCTTGTGGCCTTTTGACACCTATTGCATCCTAACCGTCCTGGAAGGGTGGATTCGTCCCTCTGTGGTCCCTTCCCAAGGTGTCACTTTTTTTATTCCTCTTTAGCTGAAGTTTTTTCCTTGCCTGGGAAAAAGAGCAGGTTAAGGGGGTGTTGATTGTTTCCATGTGAAATGTAGGCTGTACAACCCTTTGATGCTGATGTGGCTAACGGCTAAATAAATAGACTTGACTCAGAGAAGGTGTTTGACCTAATGGCTTGGCTGGATGCTAACAAATCCTATTCTGAAAAAAAATTCCATATTTAGGGCATTGACTTTCTGGTATTGTTTTTTCAAAGGTTCCTACATGGAAAATACAAAGGCATATACTCTTTTCAATTTTTCATGTAGCCTAGTCAAATTAAGCTTTTTATATTATCCATTTACTGTAAAACCGGTTCAAATGCAACAAGCAGGCATGCTACATGTTAGAATTGGTGCATCATCTTTCTTAGACATCTATTTGTCTAAAACCAAAGAGCTTACTATAGATTTCAGGAATAATCAAATTGTCATATCTCCTGTGATAATGAGTTCAAATGAGTGATTATATTTAAAAATTACTAACATGTAGCCTACTAATCAATATACTGTAGCTATAGGTCAAATGAACCAATAATAGGGAAAACAGGAGCAGCTTATAGAAAACCATAATTTGGAGTTGCAATATATTATTTTATATAAATAAATAGATACCAATGGTGTAACTTTCGAGTTGACTAAGCCGGCCACCCAACCCGATCGTAGCTTTTGAATTGGAAAATTAATCTCAGAGCTCTTAACTAGTGAGTTATAGGTTCATATAACATGAATTCACATTTAAAGAAATTATAAGTAGACAACCAGGACATATTCAATTCCTACTTTTTGCAGTTTACTGTAGCCTAAGGAAACGGGATGGGAAAAAATATGTAGTCCACACCAGCCCGGTAGGTGGCGATAACTCATCTTTTCAAAGATGCATACCGCCAATAATAATAATAAAAAGAAGACTACTGGGATGGTGTCTTGGATATGACGAAGCTAAAACAATAGTTTCTTCGATCTGAATGGTTGATGTTTGATATTTTAAGTATGCATGTTATACTAAGCTTTGAAGACTTTACTGTATGGTAGCGAGCTACAGTATCTAAATATCGGTTCACTACGTACGCCCTCCCTAGCCATGTGACGATCTGACAATAGTACTGTACCGTCGGGTAGGCTACCTGTAGTTTTGATTCAACCGGCAGCCTATAGCGGCACGGGGATCTATTAAATCCATTGTTGATCACCGATATATCTGGAAACAAGAATATGGCGAACATTGTTGCACCAAATATGCCTGCTATGGGCGGATACTCGACTTGGGCTTGCATAGACAAGAGCCTGTGTGATGTCCTTCTGTCAGTTAACGACAAGCATCTTAGTCAGATAGAGAACGGGTCATCAAATGGGTATGTCCACGAGTGAATACATTGGATGTGTTTTCTAACTATGATCAAACTGGTGTGGCAGTCACCGGCCGCCGCCGGGTAACGCGCAATACATCGGCGGGCATAAATTACGGAATCACAGCACTTCGTTAGAGGATGTTCACCAAGCTTCTTTACTTCACAGTAAATTAACAAATAACATACTTTACAAAATCATTTATGTTCAATAGCTGAACATGTTGGCTTCATGACACATACCTTAAACAAAATGAAATAATTTTAGGTAATGGTATACTTTTTACCAAATCAAGTAGAGACAAAAAGTATGGCATCAACAGCAACAAAATCACAATTAGTACTCTGGCTTTTATGACTGCCTGAATTCTTTGAGGCGTGGACTTCACTAATGAAAAACAGTATTCCCATTCCTAGTATATTGCCTAAGTATTCCAACTTTCTAGAATAGCGCTTTGCACATGGCTGAGCGACGCAGCAGCAGCAGCCGTCGAGAAGGAGAGACGTGCGGCCAGCGGGACATGGTGGGTGGACACACGAATGCTGTAGGACGTGTTAGCTTCTACTTAGGTCCTGTGAGGTGTGTCGCTCATGAAAACGTTCCCGTTTCTATCATCCACTGCATCTAAATCCACGGACCGGTACTACAGTGTACATTCATGCTAAAATACTTTAATATTACTAATTTGGATTGTTAAGATGGTCGTGAATGGAGGAGATGGTGTTGTCATTTACTCACCCCACCCCAGTTTTTCAACAAACAATTACCAGTCAACATCCAATCTGAAATTGCAGTTGTCACATAGTTTGTTTTAGCTACAGTATATGGTCTGAAGAGGTGTCTATATTAGGCAGGTTTGTCAGGTAGAAACAGTCATTTGGAAGCAGTTAGCTATTCAAAGATGTGTGTTGTGTGACCACCCTCATAGTGAAAGGCAGTTCCATAATTGTGTCACTTGAGCCACAACTTTGATTTGACCTCTCCATCCAGAGCTCCCCCGCCCCCCACCTCCCATCTCTCGTGGATGTCTCACACATGAAGTCATCACTGAAACCCAAAGACTCTGAACTGAGCTTTGCAGAATGGAGCCTTCTCATGCACAATTTGTTTGTATCATGAAGGCAAAATGTTCAGCTATTAAACATTATTTTGTAAAGTATCTGATATTTGTTAATTTACTGTGAAGTACTTAACCTGGGTGAACATCCTCTAAGTGTTGTGATCCCATAATTTATCATTTTTTGCCAGGGGTTGTACTATGAGCTTCTAGTAATAGCACCACATTCTTAAAAACCTCTATTTGCTACTTGTCTATATTTTTATATGAAACATGCAAATGTCGCTATACTGTACTGGTACAGCAGTGGCGATTCTAGGATCAGACCATTAGGGGTGCTTAGCCCCTCATGAGAATGTGATCTGTAGGTCTACTTACAAAGATGTCTAAATCACGAATGTCACTATGTCTATTAATCAATAATAAACAATATTTAATATGTTTCTATGTTTGCATTTGAATTGCAATAAGTCATGTTAAAACGTTAGTGAGGGGACATGTTAAGCAGGGGGTCTGGGGATTTACCCCCAGGACATTTTTGAACATCAAACACTTTCATTTCCTGCATTATGGTGAATTTATGTGCACCAATTTGAGCATTTGCACCAATTTCTGGTGAAAATGTCTCTAGAATTCTGGAAGAGGTGATTATTTAAATTGCAGTATAATGGAATACTATGCAACAAGGGTCTCAAGCATTCTGTATTGCTTTCAAATTCACCCAGAAAAATGTTCACCTAGAGCACCCCTAAAAATGGTCTACATACGCCAATGCTGTACAGTATAGTTAAATGAATCCAGAAAAAGTTTCTGTATGATGTCAGTGAATAACATTGTAATTCTACTTATTTCTTAATAAAAAAACATACATCACTGTAGATACAGTATTTGAAGTATAATTCTGTATCCGTAGAGAAGAAGAACTTGATTTACCACAATGAAATATCTTCCATTACAGTTGTCCAGTATTGTTGGAGCAAACTGAGGAGGGCTCTCCGTGTGTTCTGACCCTGCACTGTGGGTCCTCATCCGTCATTAGCAGTTTGCAGGTTACAAGTGAGGCTCCAACCATAGAAGTGTATTCCAGCAGTGGAGAATATTGCGGCACTTGCCGAGGAGAGAGGGACGACAGTGTGCACCCAGACAGGTAGAACGCACAAAGTTGCTGTCCAGAAATGAAACTTATAGAGCCACTAAACCTTTGTTAAACCATTAACTAATTTGCATCCTTGCCTTAATTAGTCCTTATTTTCATTAACAATTACACAGTCAATCTATTATCTTAATTTAAGACGTGACACGTGTTTAGATTAAATGCCCACGAAGCATTTGCCTTCTGCAGAGATGCTGGTGCTCTAGTATATCAGATCTAGTGGCAGCAAGTCATATAGAGAAGCTAGTCAAGGTCAGCAAAAGGTCAATTTTGTTGAATGCTAACTGTAATGGCTGAATTCAGACAATCTGTTTCCCTGGGGACATCTAGGCTGTTGTGTATGTGGAGCTTTTACCATGGTCTGAGTTTGACAACAGTGAATCAGATGAAATAACAATACACTGTAGCTGCAGCCTGCTCACTGATAGTCTGGTAGCTCATACATGTGTTTCATGTTTTGTTTTTGTTTTGAAACAGTGAAGACAGAGGGCCATTTTATAGGAAACACCTCATCCTAGACTCTCCTTCCATATCATGTGAAGTGAAGGTAAATGTAAAGTATTTCTATGCTATTGCAAAAATGAAACTGATTTGCAAACTACGAGCTTCTTTTTGTTGGAATATTAGCTCAGCTTTCATTTGAATGTGTGTGTGTGGGGGGGGTGAACTAAAAGAAAGACTGTGAAGTGATGCATGGTGGCTTATTCAGGTTATAGTCGGTTTTCCCTTCCATTATTCTGCTTACCGTATGCTCTTTGGCTCCCTGTCTCCTAGCTGCTCTCATTATGTGGCAGGAAGAGTGTAGCAGTATATGGTATCATCCTGGGCCTGCAGCCTCTACTGCCCCCAGTGGCAGACAGCCCCCAGGCCTTAGGTCTGGCCCCCAGCATCGACATGCAGCAGGTCCAGAGTCTGGTGAAGGAAATGGGCACCAGCCTCTCCCCTGGAGCCCAGAACCTTATGGATATGGTGCACTTCCAGCAGAAGGTTTGCTATTTAAAGATTGTGTAAAGCAGGCATACATTTGTGTTTTGAGTTTGTCACACCGCAGAAAAAGGTCATATTAACCACCCAGACAAATTTGGATTAATTAAAAAGTCGGCAAGTATATAAAATTACGTTTGAGAAGTGTGAAAATATAACCGGCATTATCTGTTCTCAAGCGCTGGACGTTTGTCAGCAGAAGGCACTGTAACCACATCCATTGCGTGTTCTATAGTAAAACGCCATACCGCGGTGTTGTGCCATAAAGGTATCTTCAGCGAACATTGATTGGAAAATGTAGACGTGCATTTTATGTTTTCACTTTAAATAGATGCATACTGGTAAAATGGATTAGATTGGCTATAAGCCTGTGTGTGCTCTCGTGGGCATAAATCAGTTTTTAACAACTAGACCACTTTTTGGCATTACAGATGCTGTGAGCTGCTGTTCTTGTCAATTAAATCTAGCGTAGTTGGATTTGATTTTTTCATTTGAATATGTGGTTTTTATTTTCTTTTGGAAAGAGGATGGACTAAATAAAGGCAGTTGTATTATTTGGATGCTGATTCGAACACGAGAATGTCGACTGGATTTTGTAGCCGGGTGTTAGCAGGTAGGCTAGGCTACTAAACCAGTAGCTTTCAAATAATGCCCATTGACTCTGAACCACTTTGTGTGCTTATTTCTGCTAATAATGCATAGCTATCAGACTGTATGCTGTTAAAAGACAGTAATTTAGCTATGGAATTGTAGGCTGTTAATGGACAGTCAATTTAGTAGGCTAATAATCTGCATTGGAGCAGGATAAATACTCATTTTATTTGAACGCTCTCTACGCTTTTATATGCTCCTGGTGTTACAGGGAGGGGTATGCAAATCTTGGGACCAACTACGTATATTGTCCCTATTTCTGGGCCTCCCAAAAAACAGAGAAATGATGAAATGCAGTTTAACGGTCTAACTCTACAATACTACATAGTTAAGAGGGTTCTTACATGTTTAAAGGAATGGATTTCTAACATATGTAAAGTATTTCCAAATAACTCTCTGTATTTGCTTTACACGATCTTTAACTTAAAATGTGATCCCCAACATAACCGGCCTTAGCATGACTGAGCCATGTAATTGTACACACTGTACGTTTCTTTGAATGGAAGCATTGTGTAACCAGCAGGATACACTCATAACAGGCCTTGCCTAACAATACTGGCAATATTTTTATTTCAGGAATAGGAAGTTCATATATGAACTACTAGCAATATTATTTACAGAAGTACTGCTGTAGTACAATGGTACTAGTGCAATAGGACTCAGCAATAGTACTAATAGTACAGCAATAATATTAAGAATACTAATACAAGCTCTAAGATATACACTTTATGTCCAGAAGGTGCTGCAGAATGGCTGGTGTGTAATTGTTTCTCATTATATTAATATTAATATTAATGCCTTCCTGCCCCCAGAACCAGGCCAGTGCTCTGAGTGGTCTTCTGCCTCTCCTCGTGGGTGGGGGGACTTTGTCGGCCCTAGCAAGAGGGACTGCCAGGGATAGACCCCGGTCTGCAGAAACGGTGATACTTTTATTTCTCTTATCACTGTTCTATTACACTGTATTAGTTATTTAGCAAATAACCTAATTCTTACTCTCTAAGGGAGTAAGAATGGGTTGTAAATATTCCTGACTATACAGATGTTGTGTCAATTGCAGCTCTAGTTTATATTGGCGTAAGAATTTGGCGACAGACTCTCTTACGTTGTCCTTAGCCTCAAGTCAACGCAACAGCCAATGGGCCTGTAGACCCAGTCCCATTGGTCCAGAGTGGGACGCCGCCGTCACAGTCTCATCCGTCCTGTTCACCGGCAAGGCCGTCTCCTGTCTATGGCATGCCCGATCATACACGTGAGGCTTTTTTTGTGGTTATTATTATTATTATGCCGTCTCACAGTGTAATGACTCGGCGGTATGCTTAGGTGTTCCATCGCTAATGATGCAGTCAAGTAACGCAGAAGCAATGCAATCTAGCCTTTGACCTGAATGTGACGCTGTTCCGTCCGTGTCGGTTGCAGCACGCGGCAAGAGCGTGCTCTCCGCGAGCCACGCCCACCTGGCAGAGATGATGTCACACCTCCTGATGGAGCAGCGCCCCAACGAGGGACCCGGGCAGGCGGAGCACTCTGCTGCCAGCTTGCTCCCCATGCTCCAGACTGTGTGCGGTCAGGTGACCCAGCTGAGACTGGACGACGCCGCGGCAACAGCAGCAGCCGTCGAGAAGGAGAGACGTGCGGCCAGCGGGACATGGTGGGTGGACACACGAATGCTGTAGGACGTGTTAGCTTCTACTTAGGCCCTGTGAGGTGTGTTGCTCATGAAAACGTTCCCGTTTCTATCATCCACTGCATCTACATCCACTGACCGGTACTACAGTGTACATTCATGCTAAAATACTTTAATATTACTAATTTGGATTGTTAAGATGGTCGTGGATGGAGGAGATGGTGTTGTCATTTACTCACCCTGCCCCAGTTTTTCAACAAACAATTACCAGTCAACATCCGATCTGAAATCGCAGTTGTCACATAGTTTGTTTTAGCTACAGTATATGGTCTATATTGTGTCTAT
>JAODOY010001879.1:0-12508 GCA_025399855.1 Forbesichthys papilliferus
TGCTCTGCCCCCTGGTAAACAAACAACCTTGGCTGGTCTCCTAAGTCTAATGTTGCGGGTAACGGAGTCACCTATAATTACACACGACTTATCTCGGTTCTCCGACATCGGAGACACAGGCGAACGATTGGGGCTAGCCAGAAGGAAAAAGCGATTTGAAAGCTAGAGGGTGTGTTCCAAACTGCTCATCCCGAATGACAAGCCGCTCCGCCTTGCTCCCCGATGTCCAGAGACCAAGGTAAAGTCCTCACTAATAGGACTAGGAAGCCCGCTACAGCCCATGCTATCCGGGGTGCCCATCACATCTAAATCTATATTATCCGTCTCTAGGTGACGGACACGTCTTTCTAACAGAGACAACCTATCTAGTAGTAAACCACACGAAGAGCAAGGTGCCATACTCACAAAACTTGTCGTTGATCAGTGTTGTTGTTTGTACCGGTGCTAGCAAATAGCTAGCGGCTATTGCCGAGCGGCCGGATTATTAAATTATTTGTCTTTCACTTTTATTTTAATTAAATAATTATTTTTTTACTTTAATTCACTTCAAGATTACAGTGAATCATGCGTTTAGCATGTAGAGTCCGTTCAGAGATGTAATATTCTCTCTGATCCGTTTCCCCCTGCGTTTCTCAAATTGCAGCAGCAGTTTAGTCGTAGAAGCACTTCCATACAAAAAGTCAATGAAGAAGAATGGGAAATTGAACAACTGTCACAGAAACTAGTATTTTATTACTTTATGAAAAATAGGTGGTAAGCCTAAATTATGATTTAAGCACATTGTCACCTGCTGGTAATATTAAAGTCATAATATGACTTCAATAATACTTATTTACATTTACATTATGCTCACTTAGTAATTATGTTTACCTATGAAATGAGATTCCTACATTATTTATAGTTTTATAGGTTCTTATAGTATAATGCAAAAGTGTATTCAGCCTTTCATCCACAAACAGCAAACCAGAATTGTCAATTCCGTGCATGAAAGTATGTGCTCTCTAATTTCTGTAATGCAAACACATTTTGTATTTGATTTATACATTTCATAGCACAGAAGGCATTCAATCGACAAAAAACATTTATGTTAACCTGTAATTTTTATTCAAATGAATCCATTAAACCAAATATCATTCAATTAAATCATTGAGATTGCAGTTAAACATGGTTTGCTTGATTTTGTGATCTAGGCATGTAGTTACATGTAATAAGGTTACATTATTCAGTCAAAATTAGTTACACACAACTAATTTTGTAATTACAAAACAATATTTCATTATTAAGTGTGGAATATCCTTCGTCAAGCAGATTTGTAATTGTGTTTGTTCCACTTGTCTAATAACAAACACTGCAAAGGTGTTTTTACATAGCAATTACCAAGTATTTGCACAGTAATTACTGTAATAAATGCATTTATTATTTTGTTGCATAGTAATTCATGTCCTTAATGTAAAGTGTTACCACATTAACATAGCCCATAATGTAATAACCAGCCAATAATGTAAGAACTTATTACATTATAAGTAAAACGTTATTGCGTTACTGGTTCAGCCATTTTATTACATTATTGGTCAGTTATTACATTATTGGCTGCTACAAAGCCCTATAGCAGCTAATTCCAAACCTCTCTGACATATGAAACTTTGCACAAAAAAATGACGCCCACATGCATGCAGTGCTCAACTCTTAAAATTACATTTGAGGTTTGTGCACTCACTTATGGATTTGCCACTCAAACTCATTACATTGTGCTGAGGTCTGGACTAGTACATTACTTTTACAAATGGGCTATGTCATGATGTCTTGGCTGTAGAGCAGTTAAACAATAATAGTATTCATAGCACTCGATAATTGTTATAATGGTTATATATTGAAATAGTGTACAGTGGATATAAAATGTCTACACACCCCTGTTAAAATGCCAGGTTTTTGTGATGTAAAATAATGGGACAAAGATAGATCATGTCAGAACGTTTTCCCAACTTTAATGTGACCTCTAATGTAAACAAACCAACCTTACAATAAACTAAACTGGTTGCAAGTATGCATACCCTTTTATAACTTGGGATGTGGCTGTGTTCAGAATTAACCAATCACATTCAAACTTATGTTAAATAGAAGTCATTACACACCTGCTATCATGTAAAGTGACTCTGATTAATCAGACATAAAGTTTAGCTGTTCTAGTAGGATTTTCCTGACATTTTCTTACTTGCATCTCAGAGCAAAAGTCATGGTCCGCAGAAAGCTGCCAAAGTGTTAAAGGGATCTTATTGTTTAAATATATCAGTCAGGAGAAGGGTAGAAAAGACTTTCCAAAGCATTAGATATACTATGGAACACAGTCATCATCAAGTGGAGAAAATATGGCAGAGACAATACCAAGAACTGGATGTACTGCCAAAATTGATGAAATTACGAGAATAACACTGGTCAGGGAGGCTTCCAAGAGGTCTACAGCAACATTAAAGGAAGTGCAGGAATTTCTGGCAAGTACTGCCTGTGTGCAACATGTGACAACAATGTCCAGTATTCTTTATATCAATGGCCTATGGGGTAGGGTGGCAAGATGGGAGCCTTTTCTTACAACTAAAATCATCCAAGCCCAGCTAAAGTTTGCAAAGAAACATCAAGTCCCCCAAAAGCACGTGGGAAAATGTGTTATAGTCTGATGAAACCAAGTTGGAACTTTAATAATTCCAAAATGTATGTTTGCCGCAAAAACAACACTGCACATCACCTAAAGAAGACCATACCCACAGTGAAGCATGGTTGTGGCAGCATCACTCTTTGGGGCTGTTTTTCTTAAGATGGAACAGGGGCCTTAGTCAGGGTGGAGGGAATTATGAACAGTTTCAAATACAAGGCAATTTTGACACAAAACCTTCAGGTATCCGTTAGAAAGTTGAAGATGAAGAGGAAGTTTACCTTTCACCTTTAACGCTTTGGAATGGCCCAGCCAGAGCCTAGACCTAAATCCAATTGAACATCTGTGGGGTGATCTGAATGGCAATGTCCTCGCAGTCTGACAGATTTGGAGCGCTTTTGCAAAGAAGAGTGGGCAAATATTGCCACGTCAAGATGTGCCATGCTAATAGACTCCTACCCCAAAAAAACTGAATGCTGTAATAAAAGCAAAAAGTTCTTCAGCAAAGTATTAGTTCAAGGGTGTGCACATTTATGCAACCAGGTTATTGTAAGGTTTTTATTTTTCATTTTTCCCCCTTGAAGATTTCAGTTTGTTTTTCAATTGAAAAGTTCACATTATAGGTCACATTAAAGGTGGAAAAAGGTCTGACATGAATTATCTTTGTCTCATTATTTTACATCGCAAAAACCTGACATTTAAACAGGGGTGGGAAGACTTTTTATATCCACTGTATATACTGTTCAAGGGTGCAATCCTCTTGCGGGCCACATGGGGTAGGTAGTTAGTGGGCCACATTTGGACCATGGGCCGCTATTTGAATATGCCTGTCCTACAGTATATATTCTACGCAAAACAATAAATATTTGGGCAGTTATTTAGTTGAGTTGAAGTGGTGCCAACTTATTTTCTGCACAGAGGAACTTTTGGCTGCCCCAAAGAGGTTTTAGCAAGCACCAAATAAAAATCACCAGCGAATCCTATGTGAGTAAAAATGGTGGTGTGCAAACATGAAAAAATGCTAATACTGGTGCAAGTGACTTCTAATCACCGTTAAGAATTTATTACATTATGGGTAAAATGTTATTAGCTATTAGTTATTAACATTATTGGTTCAGAATGTTTATTACATTATTGGTCAGTTATTACATTGACTTTTATTACATTAAGTAATTGGAAAATTATTACATTATTGCCGTTATTACATTATTTGTAGTTATTTCGTTAATGGCTGCTACAGTCCTATAATTCTGTTGGAAACTATCACCATTGACTTGACTGTGTTGAGCATTAAACAGGCTGCAGCGTGGATGCTCTCATTGTCTCGCTCTTGTAGACACTCACATAGCTCTCACGCAGATGTGCAGTGCACACCAATACCAAAACAGATTTTATGTGAATTGGTAGCCTACCTGTAAAAGTTTGCTACCCAACCCTAGCAATGTTCAATTGTTATTTTCCTTTACCTGCTGACTCTTCTAGTACAGTACAGTAAAAATGCTTTTTTATCGACACTGAAAATAAATGTATTATTATAATGATTATTTAGTGTATTTGTGTTAACCAAATAATTATTGTACCATACCAGCCTGAAACTCTACTAAAAATAAACATTGTTTATTCAGTTTATCTAGAATGTTGTTTATTTTGCCAAAAGGTTTAATTGCTTTTAAGAGGCTGCCGAAAATATTTGGCCCACCTACAGTTTCTATTCATAAAATCTGACTCACTTGAATTTTTTATTGAATAGCCCTGCTGTAGGATGTTAATGATGTCTTCCTTTAGATTACGGCTGTGACGGAGATTATGAAGATTGGTTCTAGCATCAGCCTTCCCTTTGACGGTCATCTGGTATGAATCAGAGAACCATTGTTTCTCAAAAAGGATACAAAATGGACACAGAGACTGGGCAATGTTGGAAACAGGGAAAATGTATTTTGGAAACAAAGAATCATTTCACCATTTTGAAGCCATTTTGACACTAGTTATCTTAAAATGCCACACATAAGACACAGGCCTATTTTAGCATTAGTCTGTGGCCAGTTTTATGGAGCATTTGCCCTTATTTTGACTTAATGAATTCAGTGTTAAGTCTTGATGGAAATGTCACCCAATGAGACTCTGTGTGTGTTCTTCTCAACTTCTCAACATAATGAAGCAAAACTATAATCTTGGCAAATAAAGTTATGTAAAATAAAATATTTAACTAGAATACAAAATAATCTTATATACTATACATTTCAATACCAACAAATAACCAATACTGTCACAAGATCATTAACTGGTCAGTGATTGATCTGCTCTCACAATACGGATTTGATTCAGTTCTGTTTTATTAATTTCCTAAAGTGCAAGAAGTGCAGTAACTCATAAAAACACACCCTGTGCACATAAGCACAATTAAACAAATGTATGTTTACATCCGTGTATATGCGACAACTGTCTGAAATACATCCTGCCTTTTCTAATGTAGAAAGTACCTAAAACCGAATACTGATTGTCAGATTTGCTTCTGAATGTATGCAGGATAAATGTTCATTTTTGAGAATTAGATTATTTTTAGTTTTGGATTTACTGTAGGAATTTATTAGCATTTCATTGTTTGTGTTACTTAATCAAAACCTTATTTTATATAACTTTTTTAGATAAGTATTTTTGTCTGCAATCTGTTTTTGTTATATCTTGTTGTATATTAAGTGATATTGGGATGATGCCGTCTGTGCACATTGGGTCCAGTTGGCACGAATGTTAGTCTCATTACAATTAGTCCTAATGAGTTGATGATTGTTTTCTAATTTAGAAAGAAATGTATTTGAGGGATAAGATGATAGCTGTTTATTCAAATGGAATTATTCTATTTTTGTTTTTACATAATTCATATTATTCTTAGCTAATGCAGCAAGCAAGCAAGTTATGATCGCAAATACACAGGAAATGCATGTTGTAAAGCAAATGTATTTAGCGAATGGAATTTGTTTTTGGTTACAGTACTGAGGAGGTTAAAGGACAAAGGTATTCCTTAGTGTTGCCGTTAGAGGTTCTACAAAATGTTGTGAATGCTTGCTGCTGCAGTAAATATCTAAAGGAAATACATTTTGTAATTCTTCACTTTAGCTTATTTCAAGGATCTCAATATGTTCCGTTTGCTTTTGTTCTGTTAATGTGACTGCCTTCATGAAAACCCAAAGTATTGTTTTGTTTTTAAACCCAACACACATTTTGTGACAAGTGCACTGACAAATAGTGTATGTAGTGTATGTCCAGGTACAGGTGCATCTCAATAAATTTGAATATTGTGGAAAAGTTAAATAATTTCAAACTGTCAAGTCAAAGTCAAACTGAAGCTCGAGAGCTGGTAGACTACTGGAGCCGAGTACACCAGCTGGTCATACGCCTGTACGGGTGTAACGCGAGCTGAAAGTTAATACCAATTTAAAGTTATGACTAGTGCACCAGTTAGACTTAAGCCCTTTATATGTTGCATCTGTGTGTAACTTTTACACCTAGTGTGGTGCAGACATAAGTCATTAAAGTGGCCGTAGTGGTTACGTAACATTTAGATGCACGCCTCCCATATTTGCATATTCCAGCCCACCTGGAGACACGCTTGTTGCATAGCTTCAACACGGTTCTGTATTCCGAACACGACATCCAAGCAACAGCAACGAAAATGGCAAATAATGTGCAGACATGTACTGTTCCAGGCTGTAAGAAGAATGCTGAATCACCGTTCTTTTGGCAACAGAATCTTAGGCTGGCAAAACTATCTTACATTTTTTTCACCAAAAATAAAAGTCTTTATTGAAATGGATAGGAATGTTTTATATTCTTATAAAGATTGTGAATTACGGACACAAGTTATTTTCTTTCAATCATAAATAATGCTAGGAAACATGTATTTACTTCATATATACCTATATACACGGGACAGGATGGTCTAGTGGTCTGGGTGTTGGGCTACCAGCCAGAAGGTTGTGGGCTCAAACCCCAGTTGTTGACCTACCTGCAAGCATCCTTGAGCAAGATGCTTAAAAACCCCTTACTGCTCCTGGTGGTTGGTTGCACCTTGCATGGCAGCAATCACCATCGGTGTATAAATGTGTGTGTGACTGGGTGTCAGGCAAAAATACTGTAAAGCGCTTTGGATAAAAGAGCTATATAAATGAGCCCATTTACCATTATATATTAAGTTATGTGTGTGTGTGTGTGTGTATATATAAACATTAAGAACAATACTGGAATGGAAACATTAAACAGACAGATTAAGTATATTGCCTTATTAAAAACATTCCAAGTGCCGCGTGACATGGCATTTGAAAGTTACTCAAATAGGCCTTATAGACGCCAAATAACATGTCAATTCACGGAGGAAATTTAATGTTAAAGCAACACAATCCCAGACACTTTGGCTTCAATTATATCCGGATAAGGCCTATGCAAAATGCCCTATGAAAAAATGTCTATAGTGTGCCGCGTGACATGGCACTCGAAAGTTACTCAAATACGCCTATATAATTATAATTATATAATTCAATTATAACTTATAACTTTAACGATTATAAATTATTGTGCAATGACGTGGTTTATGTACAGAATATTTGATGAGTACAATAAACCTGTGTCCATGTCACGCGGCACACTATATCATTTTTATAGGCCTCATCTGGATATCATTGAGGCCAAATATGCTGTCTGGGATTGTGTTACTAAATATAAAATGTAATTTTCCTCGAAAATTGACACTTTACTTCACTTCAGTTTTTTTGGTAACACTTCAGAATAATGGTACATGAATTATCATGAATTCATGCATGATTAATGCATTAATTTATGCATTAAATCTAATGAATCATCAAGAATTAGCATGACTTCAAATTATTTCATGCATGACCTCATTCCTTTATTAAAGCATTAACTAAGGTGAGCACATCATCATAAATTAGGTTGTATTAGGCATGATCATGATGATGTGGAACTTCACAATTTGGCATTGTAAAGCCCCATAAGTGAGTTCACTTCAACATCTTTTGGTGAAGGGTAGGCATGCAGCCCCGGACATGACACGGCAGTGCACTCACCCCGTATGGTGGTGCACAAAGACACGGGTACAGGCCTAATGTAGGTGTGTGTAAAACAAAAATCACATAGCCTACACTAAAAACACACCACCACTATTATTTATAATTGTATTTGTGTAATCTACATTAAACAGTAGTGCATTTGAATAGTTCCTTTTAAGATTAGATTTTTACACTGTTAGATTGTGGTTATGTTGTTCAGTTCCATTCTACACTAATACGCTTGCATAATGTACTCGCATTTAGACCTTCGAAACACTAGGTGGTGCAACGGCAAAGAATCTTAAAAGGATCGCTTTCTTACGGCAGAAGAAGAAATGAATGCTTAGTAAAGTGTGGTCTTGTAAAAGGAGTTGACCAGGGAAGAGGGATACACAGAGAGGTTGTGTTAACTGCCTGAACCTGGGATCCTTTATTAAACAAAAACGCATACAATTTGTAATACTGTCACTACTACTCAGCCATCGTCGCCTAGCAACACCCCTAACCACATAACACAACTCTTGCGGTAAACTGTCGCGGTAACGGCTGGCTGTGAATTAGATTAACAGAGGTACCCCTACACACGCTCCCGCCCGAGAATTCACAAAGACCGGCAAAGTCATTCGGTGAGAAGGTTGTAGTGCACGGCCGAAAGGGGGTAGGGGGTTGAGCAACAATAACCGGAGTGTCCATATCTAAGTGGGCTGGTTTAATGCGATCTACTGACATGCGGTCTGGCTTGGCTCCGATGTCAAGGACAAAAAAATTGTCCCCTGGCTCCAGCACCTGGAACAGGCCATCATATGGAGGCTGCAAGGGGCCACGGTGAGCATCATGGCGGAAAAACACATAAGCTGCGTTTTGCAATCATGGTAGGACTGTTGACAGAGCAAACCCATGCTGTGAGGTGGGGACTGGTACAAAACTTTAGGCACTCTCGAGGTGTGCAGTCAGCTGCTGGGCAGCCGACCACGGGCAAGTGATGTCAGGCAGGAAATCACTGGGCACACGCAGGGGTTGTCCATTAACCAGCTCAGCCGGGGAGAAACGCAGGTCCTTTTTGGGTGCGGTGCACAAACTTAACATAACCCAAGGCAATCTATCTACCCAGCTGTCGCCACGAAGGCTGGCTCAAAGCGCCACCTACACAGAACGATGAGTACGCTCACACAGTCCGTTAGCTTGGGGGTGATAGGTTGTAGTGTGGTGTACCTTTACTCGAAGGCCACTGGCAACAGCATTCCATAGCTCCGATGTGAATTGCGAGCCACGGTCTGATGTAATATCGGAAGGTACACCAAGCCAGACAACCCATGTTTCCAGGAATGCACGAATGTGCGGTCGACCACTGTGAGGAGGTAAGTAAACCCTCGTGAGTGAGGCAAGGGGCCCACCAAATTCATATGCACGTGGTCAAAACGTCTCTCTGGCACTTGGAGTGGCAGTGCACCTTAGTCCACTGGCATTCAACGCAGGCGGTGGCCCAGTCGCGGTCATCCCTTTTGAGCCCATGCCAGACAAACTTTGCCGCCACCAGCTTTTGTGATGCTTTCCTGCCCGGGTAGGCTGTGTATGGCGTTAAACACTTGCCAACGCCAACCTCTAGGCACAATAGGCCTGGGTACACCCGTAGAAATGTCACACAAAAGCATGACACTGGTGCCGCCAAAAGGAACATCTGTGAGATGCAAACCAGAAATGGCCGTCCTGTATGCCTGGACATCAGCAACGTGTTCCTGGTCTGCGGCCATTCAGGCATAATCCACCCCGAGGTGCAGTGCACCAGCGAAATGGTGAGATAGACAGTCTGCCACCTGATTATCTCTTCCTGCCACATGGCGAATGTCCATTGTAAACTCCAAAATGAACGATAGCTGACACTGTTGCTGGGCTGACCATGGTTCAGACACCTTGGCCATGGCAAAAATAAAAGGCTTGTGATCCACAAAAGCCGTAAACGATCGGCCCTCCAGCATAAAACGGAAGTGTCATATGGCCAGGAAGAGTCCGAGCAGCTCTCGGTCAAAAGTGTACTTCCTTTCGGCAGGACGTAGCTGGCGGTTAAAAAAGGCGAGCGGCTGCCAAATGCCATCAACTCGTGAACAGCACCAACGGCATAATCTGAGGAATGGCAATTTGTGGGCCAGCATGGTTGCATGCGCTAATGCCTTCTCAGTGTCGAATGTTTTAACTCTTTCATCCGTTTATTCCACAGCATGCTTGGCAGCATGACCTTTGAGTGCCTCGTAGAGGGGACGCATAAGGCGGGCTGTGTGTCGGATAGAAATGGTAGAAATTCACCATGCCTTAAAACTCCTGCAGCGCTTTAATTGTGGGTGGCTGTGGAAACTGGCAGATCACCTCCACTTTAACAGCCAGGAGAACTGCCCCCTCACTCGTTACATAGTGGCCAAGGAAATTGATGGATGTCACACCAAACTGGCATTTTGCTGGGTTGATAATAAACCCATGATCTTTAAGCTGCTAAAACAGGAGCCTGAGGTGCGACAAATGTTTGTCCGTGGATGTGCTGGCCACCAAAATGTCATCTAGATAAACAAAAGTATATAGTAAATAGAAGTAAACAGTTATGCCAATGGAAGTTCGAAATGTTCAATGGTTAGATGATTCATGTAAATGCTAAATAGTTCCCGGATGTGCTTGGTGGGCAGTTTTAACAATGGTTTGAATAGATAAACACAGCTACATAAATGTGATTATAGGTAATTAGTAGCCATTTAATAGATCGTTTTAGATTTGTAACATGTAGCGAACCAACATGTTCATGCAGCTAAATTATTTTACACATTTTATTAGTTTTATTATTATTATTATTAGGGGTCCAAACAGCGAAGCTGCGGGAACCCTATTGTTTTCGTTAGTTTTATTATTATTAGGGGTCCAAACAGCAAAGCTGCGGGAACCCTATTGTTTTCGTTAGTTTTATTATTATTAATATAAGGGGTCCAAGCAGCGAAGCTGCGGGAACCCTATTGTTTTCGTTAGTTTTATTATTATTAATATAAGGGGTCCAAGCAGCGAAGCTGCAGGAACCCTATTGTTTTCTTTAGTTATATTATTAGGCATCCAAGCAGAAAAGCTGCAGGAACCCTAATGTTTTCGTTAGTTTTATTAACGATCCAAGCAGTGAAACTGCAGGAACGCTATTGTTTTCGTCAGTTTTATTATTATTATTATTATTAGAAGTCCAGGCAGTGAAGCTGCAGAAACCCTATTGTTTTCGTTAAGTTTTATTAATATTATTAGGGGTCCAAGCAGCAAAGCTGCGGGAATACTATTATTTTTGTTAGTTTTATTGTTATTATTATTATTGTTATTATTATTATTAAGGGTCCAAGCAGCGAAGCTGCAATAACCCTATTGTTTTCGTTATTGTTTTAATGTTATTATTATTATTATTATTATTATTAGGGGTCCAAGCAGTAAAGCTGCGGGAGCCCTATTGTTTTCATTATTGTTTTAATATTATTAATAATATTATTATTATTATTAGGAGTCCAAGCAGCAAAGCTGCAGGAACCCTATTGTTTTTGTTAGTTTTAATATTAGGGGTCCAAGCAGCAAAGCAGCAGGAACGCTATTGTTTTCGTCAGTTTTATTATTATTATTATTAGAAGTCCAGGCAGCGAAGCTGCAGGAAACTTACTGTTTTCATTAAGTTTTATTAATATTAGGTGTCTAAACAGCTAAGCTGCGGTAACCCTATTGTTTTTGTTAGTTTGAATATTAGGGGTCCAAGCAGTAAAGCTGCAGTATTGTTTTTGTTAAGTTTTATTAATATTATTAGTGGTCCAAGCAGCGAAGCAGCGGGAACACTATTATTTTTGTAAGTTTTATTGTTATTATTATTATTATTATTAGGGGTTCATGCAGCGAAGGCTATTAATTAGTATCAAAAAGATATCATTTACTCTAATTTGATATAAAAAATTTAAATTATTCAAAAAAAAATTTAGCTTTAATAAGTCCAACTCAGATATCATTTTATGCGCAATAATGCGTAGGTTAAAATTCAGTCATTTATTTTAGTGGTATTGTAAAAGATAAAATAATATCTTTAAAAATGTGAATTAAACATTGTTAACTTAAACTGATTTTTTCATTCCTTTAATATGTTCGAGTCGCATATCATTTTATGCGAAATAGTGCGCTGGTTAAAATGGTGTAATTTATATTATTGGTATCGTAAAAGATAAAAAGTTAGCGGTCTTTGACAAGCCAAAAGGTGGAGGGACCCTTCCCCTCCCCGGAGGTGTGAGCTGAATGCATATGTGTGCGTGGGACTGGGGTTATTTTTATTGGTAGCCTAAAAGATCAAACCTATTCATGATTCAGCAGGGATGTCTTGTTCTTTGAAGCTAGATATGACAACTGACCCCACCCCCTAGATCGCAAGCAGTATATCAACCATGCAGAGGCCCTACTTTCACAACTCAGCAAACACTGCAGATACATCAAAACTCAAAAGATTTTAGCTATGGACGCTGTTAACGAGCTGGAACGTCTGGATATGTTTCAAGATTCCGAAATCGTGGAGCCACACAACGATAGAGGTTCATACAGCAATATACCACTAAAGAATTCTGAAATAGCCGCCTACGAAGATGTTTCATCAAACACAGAACCGGATCAAGAACCCCTCACAGAGCCGATACCAGCAACGACCCCACCATCTACGTCAGAGGCGGATGATGCTAACAACTGAAGCTATGGCCCGAACATTGATCAGTTTATATTCATTCTAAAGCAAGTGGTAGCATGGTTACTGAAGGACGCTATA
>JAODOY010001880.1:0-12508 GCA_025399855.1 Forbesichthys papilliferus
CTCAAATCAATGGGCTTCTGCAGAGACTGATAACGAGCCATTCATTAGAATCAGGTGTGTTGGAGCAGGGAGACAAATAAAACATGCAGGACAGCAGCCCTCCAGGACCAGGGTTGAATCGCCCTGCCTTAACAGCTTCAACACACCTCATTGAAATGAATGGGTTCTTATCAGTCTTCTGCAGTGATTGATAACGACCCATTCATTTGAATCAGGTGTGTTGAAGCAGGGATATATCTACATTATGTAGGGCAGGGGGTCCCAGGACTATGGATGTAAACTCTGCCCTATAATATAGGTCCTACCCTAATCTAGCCTAGGCACATTTCTCTGTTGTGGCATAGCATTACATTCAGCTGCAATACACTTGCAAACGAGCTTCATGTTCAGTCAATGATTTAGCATAAAACTCCCCATCCCATCTCCAGGTCATACCATTAAGGTTTCTGAAAATATAGTGGTGAAAGTGTATGGATTATAATGTGTGTGTGTGTCACACTGTGACGACCTTTTACATCGATGCAATGCATGAACCATAGTTGACTTTCTCCCTGGTATTGTAGCAAAAAAAGTGGATGTACTATTGTTGGCCAGTGTGATCAAAGGGACCACAAGATATTGATTAATATCCATGTTGCTGTGGCAGAAATGAACAGGATGAAACTGGCTATGACTTAGCTGCCTCCAGGGGTCACAATGTAATGATCTGACACTATACTATATTTGTAACCTGTCGCACTGCAACACCTTCTATGTTGCTGCCTGTTGTGGTGGAACAAATGTCTGCTTTACTTTTATTTTATACAACTTTGCTACTTCTATATTAACATTAGATTAGTTCTAGAAAAAGTCTAGAAGTTCTAGAAGGAAGAAAAACAAAACCATGTAGGTGCTCCAGTCAGACTAAATCAGCATTTAGCACTAACACAACAACACCTCTACAGGGACATGTACAATTCTGGATTAGGGCATGGCTGGAACAAAATGATGTTTAGTGTTTTGACCTCTAATCTTGAATCCTTAGCTACGGCAACTTTAAAAAGTGCAATATCATCATAGGGACTGCTGTTAGGAAAGGCCTGCTGTCACTGAAGACAGTGGCCCACTTAATGCCCGCTAGTGGCTTACTTTCTGGGCTAACATTGATCCCTAGGTAGTTTAAGGTTACATTTTAATGAGGGAATCTTGGGGTCTGCAGTCTCTGGGAACATCGATTGTTCTTCACTATCCTCCTTCATCCTCCAAACGAGAAAAATATACTTCTAATTCTTTCAATGCCTGCATGCATGCATCTTGGGCATGATCCTGGGTGATGTGTTAGCTCTAAATGCTAATTCTGTATTAGGGGATCCTATCTGCAACTAGTAAATATAAAGATCAAAATGTCACACTGTACGGTACATGGTTAGTATAATTAATTATGTCCATGCTTATACATTTTTAAACTAGATTATTCAACCCAGTCTCATAGCTTTGTGTATAACATGACAATCATCACACTTTCACTTGGTTCCCATAGTAACCACATAACTCCAGCTCATGAGTGTCTGGGATAAACATTCATTATTTGCAAATTGGAACAAATATTCATTGTTCTATTTTCCATGCATAATATTTTGTTTATTAAATTAATAGCTCGTACAGTTTGGCATGTCAAAATCAAGTTGTTTCTATGAATGCTAATGAATGTGAACCTCATAGAAAATGCACACAACACTGATGTTTAGTGTTTGAATATTCTTGACTTAAATGTTAGAGAAAATATTACAATCTTGTGTCTAATGTGTCTTTATTAAGATTTAGTGAACTGGTTACCATGTTACGCAAAACAACATTCTTTCCTGGTGACACATCAACCAAAAACAATATAATGTAGCAGGACTATGATTCAAAACTTGGTTAACATTTGTTTTGCAGACAGTTGTGAAGTTGCGACAGGAAGCTGACATGTACTGTAAACTGCTTGACAGGTTACCATGGCACATACGAAGAATGAGTGAATCTTTTCATTTGTGGAGGAGTACTGTGTTGAGGTGACATTAGTAGTGTAGCTTAATCACGACGGGCCCAGGTGCAAAACAAATATATGAAAATGCTCAACGACAAACCAGAACATGGTTTCCAGATAAATATTAGTTAGCATAATAAATAACGACTATAGACTATAGACTATAGACAAAAATACAATATTTCCAATATTCCAAAAAAATTTGACTCCACAGAGTCTCTGTAAGTTCCCTTTCAAACGCTAGAAACTAATATCTATTTAGTCTTCCTGTATTTTATCCTGTTGACTGTTGAGAGCCAAGTGCTTCACAGAACAACTTGTAACAGACAATGTGATCAAAACACGAGAATGATCAATGAGCTCTTCAATTTGATCTAGTGTGGCCGGAGTCACTATACATATAGCATTAGCTGCTGGCATTGGTTAGTAGCAGTAAGTAGCAGTAGCAGTTACCCAAACTGGAGTTCTGGTAACTTTAGAAACAACAACGCTTTGATTAAATGAATCCCAGAATGCATTTAATTACCTTAACATGGTAGGTATTGAAACTACTGAATAGTATAATATTATGAAAAATATTTCGATTTATTGTCATCATTACACTCAGATATCATTAAGACTTATGTATTTGTAAAATAAAATACTTGTATCATATTAGTTGGTCGTGATGAAGCAGTGTTTAAACATTGGGAGATGTATTGGTCCTGAGAGCAGTGGTGTCCTGCATTACACAGAGCCAGTTTGTGATCACTAAGCCTCCAAGCATTGCAGGCCCTAATGCTGCTACACTGGTGAAACATATGCCACTGATCGCTTGTCAATCATATTGCATATGATGTTATAACATGTTCCCAGGAGCTCTGTCATCCACATATTATAAAACTGCCAGCATCTTCTAGTCTTACTTTGTTTCCATAGACAATATTTTGTATTTGCATCCTTGTTCCTGAGCGGCATGCATTACCCATCATTGTTGATTTCCTTTTACCACAAATAATAGATTTAGGCTGTAGGAGGATAAAGCTTAAATGTATGTGAGAAGCTGACAATGTCACACTGTTACCTTTTGAAATTCAATAGCTAGTTTACACACCTCCCTATCTCACTGACATGAATTAGATGTTAACACATCTTTTACTAGCCAGCAGCAAATTCCCCAGCATGGGCATAATGCCACATTCTCTGTTATACACGGCTTAGGTTAATAACACAGGATGGCTTTAGACATACACGACTTGGCTTTATTATATATATCGCCTCAAACACTGCCCCCATGTTAAGCATGCTTGAGGCCCTTTGTTCTCCAGCCACGTGGTTTCCTACAAAAGCTTTGTAAAAAGTGAGCATGTTGAGTGTTGCAGTCCGGCTGCAAGAGTGAGAGGGACTGATCTTTGATCAGGTATGGAGAGTCAGTATATGATGGGGGTAGTTCCTAGTCCCTATGCAAAGAGGCCAGTCAGTATGGGATGGGGGTAGTTCCTAGTCCCTATCCAAAGAGGCCAGTCAGTATGGGATGGAGGTAGATCCTGGTCCCTATGCAAAGTGGCCAGAGGCAGTATTGATTGTGAATGATGCTTGTTCTCTGCTAGCTGCACAGTACATATGCTTCATTTGTATCTCATTACTTTTTGGACAACAATATGATTTTGATCGTATTTCAGTGTCTTTTGTTTACAGCGTAAAGGGTCAAAATTATAGCAAGCAAAAGACAAGGCTGTATTATACACATTGGCAGGTAGGTTATATTATTGACATGATATATGTTTTGTTATTCTATATTACTTAAATTGCTTGTGGGATATTGATGCATAATATCATAACTCCGTTAGTAACTCTAATTATGTGTGGTTGCACTTATACTGTATTATGCACTGTAACATTGTACATCCCACTATGGTGTGCATTGCATTAACTTTTCATATTTACTTTGAACTGATAAGAATAGCAAATGTGCAGTTACTATATGGCATTTCAAGAAATGTGTCGTGGTTCCAGCAGTGACGCTGGTTTTGTTCCCCATTCCTCCAGTCCTGCCTTTCTGTTTTTCCAGTTGTCTTGTACCCTAATCACTTGATTGTCTGCACCTTTTCCTCTTTGTTTTTATACCGTGTTTCCTGTACCTGTTGCCGGATTGTTTATTTTCCTCACATCTCCAGTCCCTCGTATTCCTCATACTGTTTCCTGTGTTTCCTTGTATTTTTACTGATTCCATTTCCCGCCAGTTCCCTCTCTGTACCTCTGCATGTTGTTTACCTGTTTAACTCTCTCTCTGTTTAACTCTGCTTGTACCCTGACTACGATATCTTGAGTAAATCTTTTACTATTTTACCTGGATGTTTTGCCTCCTGGCGTTATTGCTTTCGGGTCCGCCCTGTCACCGACCGTAACAGAAGTATCTGGCCAACATGGTCCCAGCAGACACACACACCTTTCTTCAGGCGTTACAACTCAAGGCTCCTCCGGTTGGTCAATACGAGCAAACATTTCACACTCCATACCCTCTCATTGGGAAACTACTGTATTCATTTTTTTTATTATGTTGTCGCTACTCGTACAGGTGGTTTTGGATGTGGCTTTGGCTTCAGAACCCATTAGAACACATCATTTGGGACAAGGACACGGTGGTCCGCTGGAGTACATTCTGTCACTCCCAGTGTCTCCAGTCGACCCACTCGGATCTGTGTTCACCCTGACCTTTCGGCGGTACCTTCAGTCTACCATAACCTCAGTACGGTCTTCAACAACCATTGCTCTTGCTCTGCCGCCACACAGGCCCTACGATTGTGCCATCGACCTGCTTCCTGGTTGTCTTCCCTCCAGCCATCTCTACAACCTCTCGCTCCCTGAGAGGGAGTCAACGAAGGCTTATGTTCACAAATCTCTGGCTGCGGGACTGATACATCCCGTCTACTGTGGGGTCTGAGAACCAGGTTCTGTCCCTGCATAGACCTTCGTGGCCTGAACGACATCAGGTTAAAAACGAATACCCTCTTCTGCTCCTCAACCCCACTTTGCCCCCTTGCACCGGGCCGTGGTGTTTACAAAGCTGGACCTCCTACCACCTCATCCGTGTCTGGGAGGGGAATGAATGGAAGACATCCTTTAACTTGGCTAATTTGAGTACCTTGTCATGCCTGCACCCACTTGCAACACATGCGTCTATCAATTTTCTACCGCTGTTTCATCCAGGATCACCAACCTGCAGCCGCTCAAGCCACTGACACACCGGGTTTACATCAACATTAACAACTGTCCTTGCCTGTGGCGGGAGGTTTAGCATAGCCTTAGTATGCTAGGTGATTAGCCCAGGAGGCTATCTAGGCTAAATTATTGGTGTTTGGTGTGATCATTAAGCACCCTAGCTTTGCTGAGAGTGAGTTTTTGTAACAGAATATTGCAACTTTCTGCAATGTCTGCCCTTGCTGCATAAATTGTGCTCAATATAATGTCTCAAGCCCAAGGAAACGGTGTATGGACTAATTTCTTCCTAGGCTAAATGAGCCATACAATCACGTCTAAGTCATATCATGTTATAATGTCACGTGAAACTACTTTGCCGGGATACCTGATCCAACATTTTTCACTTTTTTCAGTAACATGCTTCCGTATAATGTTGTCTAAATTCCTCTCTAAACAAAATTGAGTCTGATTTGGTTCCAGGTGTGATATAAGTCATGATTTGCAAAGAAAATTATCTAAACGACTTCCCACTCAAGTTATGGCATACTAAAATAATTTTACACCAATTGAAAGGGAATGTTCTTCTTAAGGCATGAAATAAGTTAGCTATAGTGTGAACATTGTCATTTAATCGAAAGGAGAGTTCTAGTTCTATACATGAGTGTATTTGTACCATCCTTTAATAGCATTTTAATGACACCACGTAAACTTAACTCTTAAGTACACAATGATAAACTTCTTTAAATTATATACATGAGAATATTGGAGTGTTTAAAATGAGGAATAGGCAGGTGTGTAAAAGGCTTGAGTGGGCAATTTGTACATTTTTTGATTCACCACCTCGTGACTCTTGAAGGTGTCAACAAGCTCAGCGGATTAACAGGTTAGAGTGACGGGAAAGTGAATAACATCACTGACAGCAGCAAGATGTAACTTACGCCTGGAGTTTAACTGACAGGCATTCTGCTTTGTAAAAGCTTCTTCATGGTGGGACTGTGATACCAAGTGGCTAGGCTAGTCAACACTATGGGCCTATCTTACAACCGGCGCAAAGCGGGAAAGCAAATGTTTTTGGTAGTTTCAGATCGACACAGTCATTTTCCCATCCAGCACCCACATTGTTTAAATAGCAAATTCACTTGTGCCCATTTTAGCCCCCATGGTCTAAATATGAGGTGTGGTCTAGCTCTTTGCTGGCACATTGATATCTTGAGGCAGCATAAAGTGATTGCGCGATTGACCAGCAAAAACCTGGTCTAAAGTCAGCGAAAGGCACATCATCAATATGGTATCGCTATCACCTATGGCAGGTGGACAAGGTGTGTACACTCTGTTTGTTATACACACAGGGATGTGCAGGAGCGCACAAATATGCAAAGGATTAAACATTTATTGAGTACAATGTAAAATATCATTAGTGTGTAACCTACAGGACATAAACATAATTTAGGAATCTTGCTTTTGCCTAGATGGTCTGCTCCAGCGCTTTCACAAACCCAGTGATATAGGGTAATATCAATCCGCCTATAAAAGCGCACCTGGATATTTAAAGGGAATGGGAGATGAAACTCACTGACTGTTTATCTGCTGTTAATATAGCAAACGTGAATTAGGACATGCCCTAAATCCAATATGCGCCTTGCACTTTAGACCATGCACTTAGTTAAAATAGGGTACAATATCACCCATGATAACCATGCATTTACCACCAATGGCTATAATCAGTGGCGTTTTTGTCAATTGTGTGGCCACAAGCATAGCTTGCTGTAAGTGAATTAGACTATAGACATTTCTTAACTTTTCCACAATTATCAAATTTAGTGAGATGCACCTGTATTGTCCCTCTTTCAAAGAGCTTACAGCAAAAACAAAACACAATATCATCCATCCATCCATCAATGGATGGATGGATGGATGGATGGATGGATGGAGAATCACTTCTCGGCTGTGCGCACGTCCTGGGTGCTCTCTCATATCACCCTCTTCCCCCGTACGCAGATAATTTACTTTTCTTCTTAAAAATATTCCCCACGCCACACCACTGCTCACAGCAACAGTTGTGCTTGGCTTCTCAATGCGTTTCAATGTGTTGGCTGGAGCTTCTGAGGGAAATAGTTTGAGTTGAGCTCGAAGTTCTTGAGATTGACTAACCTTTAAATATATAGACTTAACACCAAATAACACCAAAATATTACATCTTTGCAAATATCTTGCAAACTCTTGCAAGCTTTTATAAGATCTCAGCTAGAAGAGTGGGTCCCGCCTCTTCTATTCGACAATTCACAGTGTACATCGATGGTTACAACCTGACCAGAAAGCCAGTCGTCCAAGTGTCCAATCAACACCGCAGTTCAACATCTCTCCAGACATAATAACAGAGCTCAGCAAAGCCGAGACATAGCCCATAGATAATATGCCAAAACATCATATTTTTGTCCCTCAGCCAGTACACTTGTAACAACCTTGGATTACCTCTGTCTTAAGTAAGACACTTGAGTATTGGGTGAAAGAAATACAGACCTGACCGTACAATATTTCACCTTAGTGAAATGGCTGTGAGTTTGAATACTCTAGTTAAAGTCTTGAGGTGCTATTATGCTGGTGCTTAGTGTATTGCTGGAGTTTGAAAACACATGGGCTGAGTCATGGCCACAGATAGGAGCTTGGTCATGAAACTTTCAACTGGGTCCTGGTGGCAAGGAGTTGCTCAATGTCTGTACTTGCCCCAGGGTCATAAATACTTTATCAACAGCAGCCAACTCAGCTATACACTTCCCTAGGGGTCTCTCACTTTCACTGTAGTCCTCCCCTATCTCTCTCTCTCTCTCTCTCTCTCTCTTTTTCTTGTTCTTCAATCTCTCACGCTCTCTGCCTGCACGTGTTCTCTCTCTCTATTTGTTTCTTTTCTTATATCATGCTCTCTCTGTCACCACATGTATGCTTGCTTTCCCAGCTCTGCTAGCCAGTTTGAATGAATGGATTTCTCGACCGACCGCACGCACGCACGCGCACGCAAACAGCAGCTCAAATGACATACCTATGCAATCATGCACATGCAGATACACATTTACATGTACACAAACACAAAATGAGTGTTGAATAAGCTTATTAGCATGGGGTTGATGAAGGAAAATTCTTTATTTTAGTGTGAATTCTCTCTCTCTCTCTCTCTCTCTCTCTCTCTCTGTGTCTCTCTCTCTCCAGGATGACATTTCGCTGCTTTATTGTGAATATTTCATGCTGTCGTCCATTTCTCTCCCTTGCTCCACCCCACATGCCCACCTCTAGGTTAATCTTCATTCGTGCATGGCTTCCTTGTGTAGTTAATATATCAGCATTCTA
The DNA here is from genome assembly GCA_025399855.1 of Forbesichthys papilliferus. Lineage (NCBI taxonomy): Eukaryota > Metazoa > Chordata > Actinopteri > Percopsiformes > Amblyopsidae > Forbesichthys > Forbesichthys papilliferus. The sequence continues at coordinate 8,531 of JAODOY010001880.1, forward strand.
ATTCATGCACCAGTGTCATAACTAAAGGCCTGTGAGGCTCATCAAGTTCAACATTGTGGTTTACTCTGTTAGTCAATCTGGACACACTCAATAGTGACCTTTGTGGAGGAGCGTACAATATCCTGGCAAATGAATCACAGTCTATAGGTTTATAAAAAATGTCAGCATATTAAATGATACAACTATACTGGCAAAGGCTCACCTGAATTATCTGAATGTTTTTGCTCCGCATCCTCTAAGTGTCGGGAGGACGCCTCTCATTGGCCCTTGCTCTTCAGTACATGTACAATCAAAGAATGCAAAGCAAAACCTTTTTAAGAGCTGCATTCATATCTGCTGCCAGTGGGTCAGCTCACACTAGTGGGCTAATAGTGCTAGTTTCTTATTGTACTAGTGAGAGTGGAGTGCCACTTTGTTTGTAGCTGGGCGCCAGTGTGCTTTTCATTTAGAGAATTTGATCAGGCGTGAAGCTGAAAGACTAGAGTAACACCAGGTAGAAAAGAGCAAATTCTTGGAAAAAACACTATAGTTCTGCAATGACCTTACCACAGGTCATTTGATCTGCTTAATGTAATAGCACTTTGGGATTTCTTCTAATGTAAAGTGCGTTACAAAAAAAATGTATTATTATTATTATTATTATTATTATTATTATTATTATTGCTGCACTCTCATACTGCAAGAAAGAAACTATGATGGGTTTCACTAAATGGAAAAGAAAACATATACTCACTTTGGTCTAGAAACAACTGTGATGGGCTCCTTTGGTTGAAAATTGAAATAGCTATCCAATAAACTCTCTTAAACTAATAACAATGTTAAAGCAGGTGAGAGCCCTCAGTTACAGCTCTCTGTTTGATTATCAGATATTGCACTTATGCAGTCATAGCAGAGAATACATCAGTGGGAAAACCAAGGTGTTCCACTTGTTATGTTCTTAAGATAGTTAATTAGAATCTAAAATATGTCACTTCTAGTTAGCTTGTAGTGTAGTTGGCTAGACATGGCACATGGCCTACTCTGGGTATTGTTAATAGTGTTATGGTGATATGTTGGCAAAACATTGTTGTAAAAATATTGTTCTAAATGTGAACCACCAGGGGTATTACTATTGTATTGTACTATAACTACTGTATTGTACTATACTTAATTCGTTGTTACTATAATTAGTTGATGGGCTAAAAGCTCTAAAACTTTTATGAGCATTCTTTGAATGCTAAACAAATAAAAAACTATATTAGCAATGATGGTCTTGCACATAAACCCATAATGCATTAGGCCATAGATAATCACTCCACATTTATAAGTGACTTTTGGAAAACAATAAGACAAAAGTTGCTTAGAGTTTGCAGCTCTGAGCTGCACCCTGAACAAAACAGACTTTCTATCTTAAATCCTTTGTCAAAAGCAAGGATTTTCTTGACCTTCACACCAGACTACAGTTTTTTTCTTCTCTGTATTCCTGACACAACGCCATTGCTTTATAAAAATTTCACGTCTTTGACATTCCTGAAGTAGAGTAGAGGTACTGTAGCGTCAAGATGTCATTATTTAAAGCCTTGGTGTTTTGAGCATGAAAACTGTGGTTTTTGCTCTAACCAGTACATGGGAAGTCATGGACAGAGGATTCGGTCATTGTTGATGCTACATTACAGGTAAAGCCAGCTATTGCAGTCTAAATGTAAGATAATGCACTTTTTTATCAAATTCAACAAATATCTCTTCGCATTTCGCTATGTTACTGTTCTGTGTGCATGTTGAAAAAATAATCTGGTTCTTCTACAAAGGCCTGACTCCATAAACTGGAACATAAACAAAGTGGTGAATCACCAAAGCCGTAGCACTATACTTTGCTTGACAATGCATTTCAACATGTGATCTGGTGCCGCAATACTGTTTTGATTTGAGCTGGAAGTTGGCAAAAATGACCTTTAAGTGTCAGTGAACATCTCAGCATGTTGGTAATAAACCCCAGGTAACACCATGTGCTTTGTCACACGTTAATATGTTTATGCTAATATGAACTGAGATTTAACATCAAACCTGCTCCTCTTCGTGACTCCATGTGTTGATGATGAAGTATTCTCACTACTAGTGAAAATACTACAGGCTCGCCAGCAGCACTTTCCCCTCAAAGACGATCTGTATCTTCCCATCAGTGGATCGATTGCTCTTGTCTGCAGGGCGGTAGTGGTGGATCAATGTATGCCTTTGTTGTAGTGTATTGTACATTATAACCTCTTCTGTTCTGTACTCTGCTCTAATATAATGTAATCACGCATTTAACGACCTGCTTTAAATCTTGAAACAAAGGTTTGTGTTGGGGGGAGGGGTTGGGGCATTCAGAGTGAGTGGTGATACTTGAGTTTAATATGCAAACCATATCAGCAGCTGATCAAACCTGACCAAAACAGTCTCACTGGGCTTCACACGTTTTATAAAAACTGACATTTTCAAGTACTTGATAAAACATACAATAATTCAAGACCTCCGGGGGTTAAAGACAGTCAATACTGCTGAGATTGAGACAATCCTTAGTACTAATAGCATGTGGTGCACTGCACTAAAGTACTGCACACATATTAAGTATTCTTTCATAGAGTACCAGTATACACTAAGGAATTCTGACATGGCCATAAACATACAAGGACAAAGACACCTTCAGGTAGAACCAAGGGGAGAATGTCTCACAAGAATATCCAATGAAAACAGAATGCACAACAATATAGGCCATATTAAATTCACTTTTAAAAGATTGTATTTTTGTAGGTCTGAGAATCTCTCAAAGACAATTTGTGTGATATAAAGTATCACACATTGTTTTGTGGAATAAAAAGGTGTATTTTAGCGATTGAATTGTCAACCCTAAATGTGAAGTGTTAGTTGTTGATTGAGTCGTGTGTGTTTGTGTGTGTGTGTGTGTGTGTGTGTGTGTGTGTGTGTGTGTGTGTGTGTGTGTGTTTGTGTGTGTGTGTGTGTGTGTGTGTTGTGATCGTGCCGGCTTCAGTTATGATTTTATGTTATGTTTTGTGTTCCCTAACATATCATTGCACAGTAAAATGGGGGTGATGCAGGAGTTATCGCTGTGTTTTGTCCATGTCAAACGGTGATAGCACTGATCCATGTCTGGCAGAGGCATTACAGATAAAAGCCCCGTGATTTAACATCCTGGACTTTCCTTCTGTCATCGTTTGTTGACTCAAGGCAAGCACCATAAAGTTGAGCCTTTAGACACACCACGTCTTCATACTATGCCTTAAAGTGGGTGCCTGGTTTCATTAATATGTCCACTGGTGCATATTTCACTTCCAGCACCAGAAAAACATGTTTATTATTGAGGAAGTAGCCAATTCACATCACTTAGCTGACCAAACATTTTGGGCAGTGCATTTGACATGCACTGTATACGTGAACCAGTACAATACTACCTGATCTTTACATTTTGCCCCCAATCCCCCTACTTTAAGCAGAAGTCTTACCTTTGTGTCATACAGACAACTCCTCACTTTACGGTCCAGAGAGCCCAACAGATAGGACACACAGTTATACAGAGGAGTGAAATGGACAGCAGTTCACTGTACACAAACCCATAGGGTTGCATGTGCAATAAGACTGAAGTGAAACGTTCTGCACTTTTAAAGTTAAATGACTTTCTGAGCCCTAAGCCAGTCATTATAGAACGATAAAGCAGGAGAAGTGGGTTCTGTAGACCAAGACAATGCGGGAATAGCCTTCTACAATGAAGATCTGGATTCAGCACCACGGAGAGCAACACAGCAATGCTCGTGACCGACGCCTCAATCAGTAAGACTCAGGATATAGCCATACAGTCTATATACGTATAAGTAAACCCAAGGCTCAGAGTGTATTTTGACTGACTTAAAAAAAGACTAAGACGTCTAGAGACGCTATAGTATCCATACCATCCAGACATAGATGTGGGGTGTTTCACTTGTCCATCAAACAAAATCTCTCACC
>JAODOY010001881.1:0-12508 GCA_025399855.1 Forbesichthys papilliferus
TGTGTGTATATGTGTGTGTGTGTGTGTGTGTTAATGTCGATGTGAAAAACATTATCGTACAAATAAACAACGCTATGAGAACGCATATCAAATTGCATTGTCCCACTAGCAGAGTCTTGTGCAGTATATAACATATCACTGGCAACTCACTTACAGGTATAAGTATAAAAGTGCATGGTTGTGTTATTCAATTACACCAATACAAATGACATGTACACATTTACCAAAGGGAATGCATTAGATCGAAATCCCTACAATGGCTGCAGCATATAATCCTTACAATTTTCCAAGCCTTGTGAAGCTGAAAAATTTGTCTTGGTTGCGGAGTCTAATTCAGTATAAACGTACAGTATCTTTGACGGCCATTGTATCAAAACATGCTTTTCATTTAACAAGACTTATGGTATTGACCTTCGTGCCGTTGCATTGTAACTGAAGATTAACTAATGACTACTTGTTAAATAATCACAATTTTCTCTGGCGGGATAATTAATGAAGTAATTAACCACAGAGTATGAGTGCCGAATCATCAGAAACTCTAACAGATACTGTTCAATCATCTCCCGCTCCTCCAGCTTATCGACAGTTTTGCCACTTAATGTCTCAAATGCGAAACAATATATGTTTTCCCATCTTTGTTTGTGTTGATGGCATAAACACAATCAGTGTTTTAAGTATGCGCAGACCCATTAATACACATTATTGATGCCTTGTATGTGGGAAGGGGGGGTGTAGGGAAATAAAGAAAATATATGTTATGAAGGGTTAGTGGAGTGGTGATGTTTTTTTTTTTCATTTTTAGAAAAGCTTTATTATTGGTTATATAAAGTATCACATTGCATTCAGTATCCAAACAATATACAGTTTTAAAATGATAAAAATCCTAGCTCATTATTTAAAGTTCCAACATTCATTCATTATTCGTTTGCTCAGATTTGTAAGAATGTATGTGTTACGCCAAGTTATGCCACTCTGAACCAATCACTCCCTAAATATAGCTATAGCATCAACCTTAAACTTTGCCCCAGACAACGTTGTCTCATCCCTTGCAGGACGCTTGTGAGAATAGGCTGCACCAGAACCTTCCACCCCTTAGAAAATGTATATACTTACAGTATAATTAATTAAGAATTATATTTACATAATTCAACCACAATCTTACAGAGTTTTGACACTTTCTTATCCAAAATCTTCCTTCCTTCGTGATTCATGAAGGAAGGACCTTCATTCCCTACAATAAAATATTAAAATATGATGAGTTGAACGTTCTTCTTATTACTGTAATGGGGCTTTAACACATGTTTTACTAATGTAGGTTATTCCTAAATTGTACGTAATCAACTATATATAAAACTATATATATATAACTTCTGCAAATAAAACATTTGCATCCAAATGTGCGTGAGAGATTATGGGTGATTCTACAGGGTCTCGAGGTAGACTCCATATGTCCGTCATAATTACAGCAGTTACACAGTGTTCAAACTCTGACCCAGTAATAAACGTTTGGCCGCAACACTTGAAGAACTTATATAGTGTAAATTAATCTTTAATGGAAGATATTGCATAATAATTCTAGGGAAATGATTTAACTTTGTGAAAATGTACGTATCCTTTGCTGCATTTGCACATTACATTTTCTTTGGCTGTAGTCACTATGGTCCAGCATAATTAAAGATAGACTGCTGACTTTATGCAAAGTGATAAGGAACGAGGTTCTGGTGAAGACCTTGCCTGGAGCAGCTATGTGGATTTATATCCTGTAATGTACCCCCCCCCTCACACACACACACACACACACACACAGTGGGGATGGGAGAAGCGTGGGTTGTGGAAGATAGGCAGAGCGGATGGGAGGGAGAAAAGGACAAACACACTAGGTTTTAATAAGGACTTGTCATAGCAGATCCTCTGGTCTTATATCAGCTATGCAGAAGCTTTTTGGGGGCGCTGCCAAGCGACCGGATTCAGTGTTGCTTCACTGGGACTTCTCGCGGTGTCATGGCCAACAGATAAAACTTCACTGGTGTGTCATAACAGCACGCTGTTCCTGCACACAGACGATCTGTATCTGTATGGGAACTTCGTCTCGGCAATACATATTGTTGAGAATTTAGCGTTAACCTAAAATAACGAAGAAACAATGAAGAATTACCTAGTGAATGTGTAAGCCTGTGTTAACAAAAAAAAACACTACATTTAAAATAAATTTAAGAAAAACAAAATATAGGTGGCCTCAGGTCCCAAACTTGACTATATAACCCATATACCGCACCAAACAACCTAACCATCATTTATTGTCAATTTCGCAAGCCCTCAGAAATCCCTCATATTTCATTCTTCCACTAAGCAAACGTTCATTCTCCACACATCAACCCAGTCCGTCAGTTATGAGCTATTGGCTGAGCTAGACAGGTCGCTGCTATTACAAGTGTCTGTATTCTTTATGGTCCCAGGGACGCTGTATTGCGATGACCTTTCTGTGATGGGATGAACCACACAGAACAGTAAGTATACCATTGTACCTTGTATCATATGAAAGAGCAAACACAAAAAAAAAGTATTTCATCAATGACCAAACATTAGAATCCATAAAATGTAATCCAGTTAAAAAAATGTCATATAATCCAACATTTAATTTGATTACATCTAAGAACATTTTATAAAATCAAATCAAAACTAAACAAATCTACATAAATCCCATACATTACAATAACATCTAATCAAGACTAATCTAATCCAATTAATTCTAACACTTACCAATATTTCATTGGGTTCTTCTCTCCTCTTGTTGTTTAAAACAAGAGGAGAGACATGAGAGGATGAGGAGACACGATCGCTCTGACCCTGCCTAGTTAACTGGGCTTGTAAATCAGCTCCACATCAATGGAGAAACACTTTCTCACCTCAAGTCAGCCTGAGTCAGCGTTCTTTAATTTGCCTCTACTCAAGGAACGTGCACACGCTCACACGCACGCACACACACACGCGCACACACACACACACACACACACAACGTTTCCAAGAGGTCAAGGTGTAGTGTTTTTTTACAAAATTATCAAACTATCAATATTGAATTTTTGCCTTATTAAATGAGTATGGTCAAGTTATATGGTCAGTTGAGTTGTCTAAACAGACCTGAAAGGGCAACATTTATTTTGAAATATGTCAAAATTATTATTTTGTCAAATACAAATTAAACATTGTGTAAAACATTTGACCCCGTGTGTCACTAATTCAAGGTTCTATCGAGTCAACCAATCATCTTTCACCAATACTTCATCGCCCAGCCACATACAGTAACCTATCAAAGCATGTTAAAGCAAAATAAACACCAATTTAAATGGAATGTTCAGCTCAATAAGAAAAAGTCTTAAGACAAGACATTTGAGATTTCATTTTTACTTTACTGTGCTAAAATTATATGTTGTGTCAATTATTTAATGAATGCATGACATTCTACATATTCTAATTAGTAAAAGCATGTGTTATGTAGATTAAAAAAACTGTGTCTGAAGATAGTATGCTACATTTCAACTAACTGCAATTAAAGACTGTGTAAAGCAAAAATAGAGATTTACTTGGAAATACGTTATATACTGTATGCTAGAAATCCATTATTTTAAACACGTGAAAACACTGTTAACTATGTACAGTAGTAGTGTATTGTAGAGTCAGACCGTTAAACTCTATTTCATAATTTCTCTATTCAGAATTTTGGGGCCAGAAAAGTGGGAATACAGTAGATACGTAGATGGTCAGCCAGTTTGCTTACCCCTCCCCGTAACACCACAAATATATAAAAGCATAGAGATTGTTTGAATCAGCTGAGTATTTATCTTGCTCCAATGCAAGTTATTAGCCTACTTAATGTACTGTCCTTCAACAGCCTACAATTCCATATCTAAATCACCTTGCTGTCCTTTAACAGCCTACAGTCTGATAGCTATGCCTTTATTGCAGAAATAAGCACACAATGTGGTTCAGAGTCTATGTACATTATTTGAAAGCTACTGGTGTAGTAGCCTAGCCTATCTGCTAACACCCGGCGGCCAAATCCAGTTGGCATTCTCGTGTTCAAATCAGCATCCAAATTATCCAATTGTCTTTATGTAGTCCAATCCTCTTTCCAAAAGAAAATATAAACCACATACTGTATTAAAACAAAAAAATACAATTCAACAAGCTGTAGGCTAGTTTAACTTGACAAGAACAGCATATCACGGCATCTGCAGGTGTCATGCCAAAAAGTGATCTGCTAAAAAGTGGTTGATTAAAAATTGATTTCTTTAAGAGCACACACAGCCCTATAGTATGACCAATCTAATCTAATCTATTTATAGTGAAAACACAACTCATAAAATGCACATAGACATTTTACAATCAATGTTTGGCTGAGGATACCTTTTGGCACATCACCACGGTATGGAGTTTACGGTATAACATGCAGTGGGTGTGGTTACAGCGCCTTCTGCTGACACACCCCCAGCGCCTTAGAACAGATAACGATTGTTATATTTTCACGATTTTAAAGCGTAATTTTATATAATTACTTAACCATTCAACTCCAACTGGCTTTAATTTCTGCACCAGTCCCCATGCCGTTTGATCTATACACAATCTGAAACAGCATAGGGTAGATACTGGATTCCAGATCATGTCCATTTTAAACCATGAATCACTGTTCCACATAATTACACCACGTGTGCTTGCTCAAGTGTTACCCAGATGGTTAACCCACAAGGGTCCCAGGTAAATGATCCTTTTTTAAGTCTATGACCCTCCTTGTACCCATGGGGCCCACAGCAAGCTCATATGAAGCCACCTGGACATGTTGGCTGTTTTGTGGGGGGTCCACTTTTAATAAATAACAGCCTGTGAAGTGGGAAAACTGCAGCAGGGAAATAATACTCTCAGTCAGGACTGATGTAAGTTTGATTAACACCTTGAAAACACTGCTGAAATATAACCATATGTGGTCCAAAACCCATAAAACTATGTTCAAACCGCGTTAGAGTAGCCTGCACCGGTACTAGCAGTAAAGCAGTCAAAGCCTCACGTCAACACACCTATGTGGAAGTCGGGGCGGGGTGGGCAGTGACTTGTTAAATTTAAAGCAACAGTCACTGAAATCAGACCGTTATCTAAAGAGTTGTTGTATGATGCTATTCCAAATAATTTATGTGGTATTTTCACCTAAGCTTGTCAACTACATTGCATTGAGAAGTCAAGGAACTGTGTCAACAAGTGAAACGGGGCATGAAATGACTCCTTTAAATAACCCAGGCGCATGACGCGAAAATAACAATTAATTGGTCTGAAACTAGCAAAGACACATGCTCCTGCTTTGCGCCGGTTATAAGATAGGGCCCAACATGTTAATTGGTTGATGATTCAGGTGTGTCACTCCTTCAGAATTATTTTTTAAATAAACTAGGTTAAAATATTTACTTATATATATATTTTTTTAAATGTTTTTTAATATTGCGCATGAATGCTGCCTTGCTGTCCAGACTACAGTAAAGGATACAGTTGGTAGAATGTTGTTCATTGTTGTTAGTGTCAACAACATAAACACAGCAGCAGCTTGGTCACACAGCCCTGTGAAGGAACAGTGTTACGTTTTGATGAATAGCCATGTATCTACTAAGCACATTCTTTCATGAAATATCAAACGTGGATTTGGACAGGCCCTAAATCCAATTAGCGCCTTGCACTTTAGATTGTGCAGTTAGATAGTTAAAATAGGGCCCAATATGTTTATATATCCAGATAAATATAGAAAGGCATACAGAAAAAAATTACAATTTAAAAAAAGACTACAATGCTACACATGCTGGCCATCCATTGGTCTATTGTTCTAATGGTGACAGTGTCATATCTTTTGAAATATGATCTGTCTATGACAGTGGCATGGTTGTACCTTTGAGGGTACATTTTTGTTCTAAAATATACATTTCACACATAATACTGTAGGTATACAGTCATGTTCACACGTGCTAGTAATACTGTACCTTTTCTAAGTACAAATACATAGTTGTAATTTTTTTATGTACCTTTAAGGTACCAGTCCAGTGACACATTCGTACCTATAAGGTAGCTTTTTCTTGCTGAAAGGATGGTCGGTCAGACCTCCAAGTTGCAGTGTTCAGATCAGAAGAAATTGGTGCTTTGTATATGTCCCACTTCCAGCCCTGTCCATGTTTGTGGGACCATGCTGAGACAGCAAATTGTATTTCTAGCTTGTGTTATGTTATACAATATATCCTACCTTTTTACCAGTCGTAGGAGGTCCATGTCAGGATCATGGAAGCTACAGTATACATCGCTGATTGGAGTGGTGAGTCAACCATCCCCCAAGACCTATGCCAGATATGTACCGTATATGTGTGTCATTAGTCACACATATACATTACTACATAGTATTACATATACAGTTTTACTATATTAGCACGAGATTTGATGTGGGCATATAAAGACAGGACATATCAGGTTAGTATATCTATCATTTATTTCTATTATATTATCTTGAACTAGAATCTATAGGAGACATTCTTCTGATAGAGTAGGGTATGCTACCGGCCTGCTGTTTCCATAAGAAACATAATGTAAGTTGACATACAGAATGTGGATATTAACAGAAAAATAAAGGAAAAATAATTGCTTTGGATGGCATTTCAAAGAACAATATTCAGGTGTGAAGTAATCTAAAAGTCATGGAAAGTAATCAGGTTATGTTACACAATTACGGTAATCCAAAAATCTCGTTAGTGATTATATTTTTTAGTAACTGTAGTGGATTACATTTAAAAAGTAACCTACCCAACCCTGGACATAAAGGTTAGTCATTATCGAGAATGCTTGCTAACACATTATCATAGTGCTCCCTAAATAATACCAGTAAACAACTAAGGTCAGCTAAAATAGGGACCAACCTTGAACAATATAAGACACAATGAAAAATGGTTTCTCTCACACCACAGAAAGACCACTTATCTGAGACATCAGAATTCTAAACAGAAATCAAATAATTACCTGCTATAATACCATGGAGGACACACCATTGTAAATCCCCATATTTTTCCAATGGTGGTTAGTACAACATACTTCATGCAGGCTTAACCTTCATTTCAAACTTAAACTGTTTTCTCCAATGTGTGTTCGTTCTAGGACGGAGCTTGTTTTATTCAACGCTTTAACACACATCCTAATATAGCATTTTCCCATTCGCCATATCCAGAAGCAAATATCCACTGCGACCAGAATTTAACAAGGGGCTCAACAATTAATTTTCAGTTAGTTTCGGCTTGATGCCCCATCGAGGAAAGGGGTCCAGCTCATCAGAGAGAGAGAGAGAGAGAGAGAGAGAGAGAGAGAGAGAGAGAGAGAGACATGTGCATTTATACTAAGCAATCAAATGAACCCTTACATAATTATAAATTCCCAGTATACACATTTTCCCATGAGCTCCCACAGCGCTGGAGCAACATCGTATAAATCAACAGGCCTTTAATTATATTATTATTAATAATAATAATAATAATAATAATACATTTAATTCCAGGATGCCTTTCAAAACACTCAAGGACATATTACATTGTATACAGGCAAAAATAAAGATCTATATAAAATATTTGGTTAAGATATATATAATACAGTTTTGGGCTTTTAACTAAGGCAGGGACATACATTATAAAAACAATATACAATTACATTATAAAGATTTGGGAAGTATATACAAAATAAAATAATAATAAATGCGTATTGGAAGGGCAAGGGAGAAAAATGAGAGTGGAACAGAAGGTCAAATGCTATAAGCAACCCTGAAGAGATGAGTCTTGGGAAGCTTAGCAAAAGAGGTGACTGTGTTTTATGTGCAGGAGAAGTGCGTTCCAGAGTCTCGAGGCAGAGCAGCTGAAGGCCCGAACCCTTGTGGTGGAGAGGTGGAATGAGGGGGTGACGAGAAGCCCTGTAGAGGAGGAGCGGAGAGCTCTGGAGGGAGTTTATGCCAGTAGAAGGTCAGAGAGATAGGAGGGAGCCAGATTGCGGAGAGCCTTGTGTAAGGAGGAGAATCTTAACGTTGTATATGAAGCCAATGAAGTTAAATCTGAATAGGAGTGATGTGATCCGTTGACCTTGTGTTTGTTAAGATCCTGGCAGCAGAGTTCTGGTCTAATTGGAGTCTATTGATGAGTTTTGGTTGGGATGCCAGAAATAAGAGTGTGGCAGTAAACCAGACGTGAAGTGGATGAGGGATTCTGTGCTTGAGTATAAGAGGATGCAGACTTTTTGTGGTTGTTGACAGTGGAATGGGAAGACCGGCAATGTTCAGGCTGGAGATGTCGTGTGCGAGGAGATTGGATTTGGAGCCGATGAGCAGGACCTCTGTCTTGCTGTTGTTGAGTTTGAGGGCGTTTAGAGTCATCAAGCTCTGGATGTCGTGAAGGCAGTTGGTGAGGGAGATGGGGGGGGGTGTTGAGGTGGGTTCAGTTGAGATGTAGAGCTGGGTGTCGTCCACGTAGCAGTGAAAGTCAATGTTGTGTTGTCTCATGATCGCGCCCAATGTTAGGAGGTATATAGTAAATAGAAGAGGACCATCCAGTGAGACTGCCTCACATCTTGATCTGTGGGATTTCAGCTGGATGAATTGTTGGCGGTCTGAGAGATGAGAGGAGAACCAGGATAGTGCCAGCCAAACATTTCAGGAGGAGTGGGTGGGAGATGGTGTCGAAGGCTGCAGTAAGGTCAAGAAGGACAAGTATAGATAGGAGGCCGGGGTCAGCTGCACGGAGGAGGTCATTGGTGATTTTTACAAGAGCCGTTCCAGTACTGTGGCTTCATAACATTATTAATACATTTGAATCTAAAAGGTTGGTTTAAAATTGACACTTTAGGGAAGTGTTTTTACACTTGCTGTCTATCTAATGTAAGTATGTATCTGTATGCTATTCCTTCTTTCCCTGTGCATATCAGTAGTTTGGGCAACCGATGGGACCGGGTGGGAAGTCTCTAATTAAACACTGTTAATGAGAAGAACGTGTTAGAGGAGGGAGGGACCCTCTCATTAGTCCATGAGCAGATGCTCTCACCAGCCCCTGTCAGTGCCATGGTGCACACTGCACACACACACACACATATATGGGCAGCTCTCTCTCTCTCTCTCTCTCTCTCTCTCTCTCTCTCTCTCTCTCTCTCTCTCTCTCTCACTCCCTCTCTCTGTTATCTGCCAAGGCGCAGCCCACAGCTAGTACACACACTCCCGTTTTTCCTTTCGAATGTCATTCTTATTAGAAACATCATTTACAGCTTTTGTATCAAATGCCTCTCTCTCTCTCTCTCTCTCTCTCTCTCTCTCTGTCACACGCACACACACACACACACAACAACACACACACGCACACAACAACACACACACACACACACACACACACGCACAAACACATTGTGCATTGTGTCATTGTGCAAACCACAGGCATTTTTGTAGTCATATTCATCCTAACTGTCTTCTGTTTTTACATTCAAAAGTTAGTTTTGAACCCTGGTGAGGTTAAAGGTCAATGTAAATAGGGTCGAGTCAGGGGGCAGAGAAGATGTAGCCCACCAAACAAATGTGCTATTCAGCTGAGTTTTCTACCCATTAACCGGTCAAATGCTGAGCTAGCATGAATAGCTTACCTGAGGGAAGCAGGGTCTCTAGTGTCTAAAGTTACCCATTGACTTACATGAAATCACAGATTTAATTTGTGACTATGCCTTTCAGTTGATAACAGGTTAGTTTACCTTCATTTGATGACAGGTTAGCTTACCTTTATTTGTGACTATGCCTTTCAGTTGATGACAGGTTAGCTTACCTTCATTTGTGACTATGCCTCTCAGTTGATAACAGGTTAGCTTACCTTCATTTGATAACAGGTTAGCTTACCTTTATTTGTGACTATGCCTTTCAGTTGATAACAGGTTAGCTTACCTTCATTTGATAACAGGCTAGCTTACCTTCATTTGTGACTATGCCTCTCAGTTGATGTGAACGCAGTCCTCTATGCTTGCATCATCCATCTCAGTGTTAGCGTTCAAGCATTAGTTTATAGCTAATGTTCTCAGCAAAGGCTGAGGCCTGTGCTAGCTTCTCCTATGAATGTGATTGCCTCTGGGTAACGTCCAAGTTGCATATTGTCACAATTCCAATACATTATTTATTAGAAGGCATTAAAAAGTAATGCATATTAATACACAGGGCCAAGGCCAGAGGGCATAATCACGTTCAGCCAAGTAATTTTTCTCCCTGCTTTCATCAAGGCTACAGTCTTCACTTATATTAGTGAAGACTGTTCACTACTATTATCTTTCATAGAGTATACTTAATAACACAATTTATGTCAGATAAAAATGATGTATTCTGCTGTAGTTATAACACTAATAAAGTCCATAAACCATAACAACTTTGACCTGGAGACATCTGTTGTTGTATTTTTATTAATAAAAATAATCCCAACAGATCTACATATTTTCCAAATCTTGGGAGCATTTTGCTGCTACAGTACATTGGTAATATTTACTTTATTATAAAATGGCTGGTGGTGCAAAGAATCAACAAACAAACAAACAAACAAACACAGATGCTTTCTTCCGTCAAAAAATAAAACATCTGTGTCATTATCATCTGCTTAATGACATTCTTATGATGGCCATGTGCTGCCACATATGCTAGAGTTTACATAAATTGCAGATGCTTCATTTAGAGATATATATAGGCAGAGAATATGTCCTTTCTGTCCTTCCAACATTGATTCACGCTGGAAAACAGGTAGAATGAACCCGGTCCTCCTATGAGGAAACCTTATGGATCTGTATGTGTGGGGAGAGCGCTGAGGTCAAGCCCTGTTGGTCTCATTGTCCTGACAGGTCGCAAGCAGGGAAACAGTTATAAGGGTAATATATATATAAATAAAATAGTGACGCAATCGTTGATTTTGATAGGGAATGGTCGACAAACTGTGCCTTATGCAAATTGTGCCCTACACAAGACATTCATCTTCAGTGTTTCTTTGTGTTAAACATTGACATAATGTAAAAATTACCAGTTGGAGTTTCTACCCAACTAGTCGTTGTCATGGCGAGACTGCCATCATGCTACCATCTGGCTTCACGGCCAACTGTTGGAACTAAATAACCACAATGCTGGAAATGTGAGCAACAAAGGGAAAACATCTATAATATAATAGTAAAGAGTAAATACACAGTATGAGTGTTTTCCCGTACATAAATATATGTAAGTCTGTCATTGTAAATGAGTCTAAAAGGCAATAGATCCTCAATAAGATAAGTATTCATGTCTGTTTCAAGGCCAAGGCATCCAGAAAACCCTTAGCATGTGAAAATGGCACCTGATTGAGTGATACACCGAGAATGACAAGGCAGGATGACGCATGTGGAAAAACTCTGCAAGGGGGGTGGGTGGTGGTAAGTGGGAAGACAGCCTGGGTTGCCATGGCTATCCACGCGACTGGTCGCGTAGCCGCAGAGGTGGCTCCAGGTGAAGCAGCCCCATTGCTCTGTGAAGTGTGAGACACCTCACCCCCCGAGAGAGATGGGGGAGGTCCCGTCGTGGCAGCATCACACTGCAATGCACTGCTGAGCACCACCAGTGACGGGAGATGCTCCCCAGTATGGCACACTTTTGGGATGGTTAGTTCTCTATTATTATAACCGCATGAATTATCCATTGCTAGTTACAGGCACACGTGCCCAACACAACGCGACACGAGGTGGTTCAGAGGAACTTTGATCAGCGAGTTGGCTGTCGGTCTTCTCTGCGTTCGACTGTGTTGAGTTTCATTGCATCACGGTACGTACAGGCACATGCGCGGAGAGACCAGCTAACAAGAGCTCCTCGCTCCCTCCGGCACGTCTTTGCCGCCATTGACTAGGAGACTCTTTTCTTGTGACAGTGAGCGGAGGTCCCTAGTGGCTTCCTGTCCACCGATGTGTTGACGTGAGAGCATACTGCGTTGCGACGGGGGGGCTCGCGTTTTGTGTTCTGCCATAAACGAGAACATTTGCTAAATAGTTGTAGACACGGAAACACAAATAAGGCATAAATAATGCATAAATGAAGTACCATTTTATAGAAGTGTGCTGCTCCAACAGCAGGAAGAATAATGACCTTACTGTGAAGGGGCATTGTGATCAAGTGGTGAAGCCTGATGTCCTTAGTCAGTGTAGCCCCGAATTTACAGCCCCACTGAATACTGAAATAATAGACAGTGAGTGGAACAAGAAGGTAATGAAGAAGTAAAGAACATCACACTATATTATTATGAATTGGCTAGTACTCTGCGTTTTTTTGATAACTTACAACTGCACTTAATACCTAAAGTAGAACAATGCAATGTTAGAAAGCACACAAACTAGTAAAGTTAAACACAACATATTGTAACGTTGCGGTTATGGAGGCGAGTGTAAACGAACGAAAAAGCACAACGGTGAAACGTAAAACAGCCACGAGCCC
>JAODOY010001882.1:0-12507 GCA_025399855.1 Forbesichthys papilliferus
ACTGTATACTAGGGATGGTGCTGGTTAAGAATACGGTATTTGGATAAGCACAAATAGTGTGTTTATACGAATATTTATTTCAAACTAATATTGTAAAAGTTATTTGTGTTTGAGAAGAAAAGAGGTCAGATCAGATCAGATTTCAAAATTCAGAACTACGGTATCAAAGTTGTTGTGCTTTAGCCCCTCTGGCTATTAAACTAGCATTCGCCGTGTAGCTTATCCTATATTTCTGGTAGTGTAGCAGTAGGTCTCACTTTGTTATTGTTTCGAATCAGATCTACACGTGAAAAGGATTGGGATATTTGCAAAGCGTTTTTTAGATGGCAGACTTTTGTTAGCGCAGTTGTCTAGCCTACTGGTTAGTAGTTAAGTTAGCTGTAGGCTACTATCTAATTTTGACCACTCACTTGGTGTGCACCTGTTGTGCCAAAAGTCCACCAAAAACGTTTGACAAGTTTATTTTCAATATTACGATAAACATACAAAGCACAAATAAACATTGGCAATAATATTGCAATAATATTGCCCGATAATAATGCCTGAAAACAAGTGTTGTTCAGTATAATATTGCTAAAAAATACCATGCAATATGCTTGGTCTATGCTATAAACACTTATTCAGTTACCAGAAATGTTAAAGTTTCACAAAGACTTGCCTATTACCACAGACAAGTTATGCCTGCAATGTATTTGCACGTTATACAGCCTATTACATCCATAAAAGAACAGCTGAGCCTATATCAGGTGTATTACAGCTGTAGGTGAACTGCAAGCTCAGTTTACAGAAGGTGTACACATTTGGCATGACACACCCCAACCATTTCCCCATTGTCCAGGATTGTTACGCTATTTCTCACTTTTATACAAATACAAATAAATTGACGACACAACAAATACAAATAACAAATTCAAATAGTGTGCTCTCTTCACATCCCTATATCTACTGTATATACAGTATACTGTAAGGGTGTGTGTGTGCGCCTGTCTGTCAGACACTTATGGTAAAAAGGGTGTGAACACAAGACACACACACCAACTTATTCCATCTCCTATTTTACTGTCAATATCAGGCCTCTAAAGGGCTGTGGGGGCTGAGGTTCTGACGGGGGCAGGATGGTTGAGGGGAGGATGATGACAGCTCTTGAGGAGATACTAGAGAGTGTCTTGGGAGTCCTGCAGGTTGTTATTAGGGCTGCCATGAAATGCGCTCCCCATCAGAGCGCCACTGAGCAGAGGGGAGGAGATGAAATCGCCAGATGCAATGCAAAATATAACTGTCAACACCCCACCGGCCAGCGCTCTGTATTCCTTGGCTACGCCCTTTCTTCACATCCATCCTTTTTTATCTCGCTTTCTTTCAATCGCTGATAGTGTGTGCACACTCTCAAACAAACACATGCACGCACACTCACAGGCATACGCACACACTCACGCATTGCACACGCACGCACATACACACACACACACACACACACACACACACACACACACACTCAAACATAAACATGCATTGCACACACACCCCTCCCTTAGGAAATTGTCTCTTTTTCAGTTCCCACACACAGTGCCATTTCTCTTTGTGCTGTCAAGAAGGAATTGCTTTATCAAATCAGAAAGGGGCAAATCTTGTTTGGTTTTTATTTCATGAACACACACCCACACACGCGCACACACGCACGCACACACACACACACACAAACCGAGTTGTAAAATGAATTACATTGTTACAGCGGCAGTAGGCTCAGATACTCTCACCAGACTGTAGTTAAAAAACGAACTACCTGTCGACAGCTTTGTGATTACATTTAACAGAAATGATCACTCTACCTTAAGATGCAAACTCTGTCGTGCACGCGCACGCACACATAGTACTTAAGTTGAACAAACCTAATTTGAAAATTACAGTAAAGAAATATGATCAATCTGAATTTGCATGCATTTATACACAACTGCATCACTATACAACATGTGATAGTGTATAGTGATCAAATCATAGAGAAGTACAGTATATGCAGTGTGTAAAAACAAAAAGTGTTAAGTTTCAGGTATATTGCATTGGCCATCTAAAACACTATGTATAGATTATGTCCTCCTGGATTCACATTAATAGATATGAATTGGCAAAGGGCCTAACAGCAAAGTGCCTGAGATATAGAGACATGATCAAGCAACCCAGTGTTGTTAAAAGGTATAATGTTGTAATAAATTCAGTCAGCGATAATCTATTTTACTACGAATTCAGAACTGCGACTAGTCTAGAGTCTGACTTATCTACAAACAAGCATATAGCACACAAGTGATTAATGATTTAGCAATTATCTTTAAAGTTGTCACATTATTTGGCTCACAATCATGTGTATTTGCATTTTGCAAGCAAAGTACAAATGACATTCATTTTTTAACACCAGCTGTACTGAAATATGGGGAGCCTACACCATTTATGTATCATGACAAATCACTTGCATATGCAACTATAAACTTTCATATTACTTAAAAGCACACGCACACACAAAAATGAATCAAACTTTATGTATTGCTGAGGCATAAGGTCGAATAGCGATACATTTTCTTTCTTCTAATGAAGAACCTGACGAAATCATCAGATACACCAACTATTCACTATTAGGCTGAAACTAAATGCAGTGGGTGGACACAGAGAGCCTGCATGCATAGGCATCTGATTTGTGAGGCATAAATCATTTAAAGTGACTGTAACAGAGAGAGAGAGAGAGAGAGAGAGAGAGAGAGTTTGCTCTAATCCATTGTCACTGGGTGGATTAATTTGCATAATTCCACTATTGTGGATAGACACATATTTCCCTGTCTCCCTTTTCTGTCACTCTCACACAGCAAGGAATCTCAATCCCACACAGCTACAGTGCTTGTTGCATTGGAGAACAGCAGGCGACAAAAATCAGATATGTAGGACAAGAACAAGAGAAGTTGGAGTTGAATAGCAATTTAGCAAGCGCAGGGTTATGAAGGGTGGGCCAGATACATGGCCGAGAGAGGGGAGAGAGAAAATGAGCGTGTAATATGAGGCGAGGAAGAAGGAATGACAGTTAGAAGAGAGGAAGTGGATTGAATTCAGAACCATTTTCTGTTACTTATAAAGTCATGTTTCTGTGTTGACAGCCTATTAGGCGTGTGTGTGTGTGTGAGTCCCCTACCCGTGGACCATGTGAATATGTATTGTTCATGTGCATTTGTTTGCGTGTTGATGCACTTCTGCTTTATGATAAGGAACTGAAAATTCTCCAGGGATAGAAGCTAGAGTAAATTACAGAGGCAGGATCGATACACAGTTAAGGGATGATGTTTTACCTATCAAAATGAGTCCTTAGTATTGCATGTTGGTGTCTAGTGATTTACTATGAAAATAGAATAAGGTCATATTACCTGCCAATGAAATGCAATGAGGCACTGACTGCTAATATCGAAAAACACAAATAATGAACTTACTCCCACAAGCAGGTATAGATAACGGTGGAGAGACATTTTCAAATCGGTGCAGGAAAAGAAAGCGATGCCCAAACTTCGTTGTACTGTATAGGCCTGTGTGTGGCGCTACAGTCATTCATTTCCTTGAGTGATTGTGAAAAGTAAATAGTGAATGTTTACTGCTATTACAGTAAAGGAGTTTTATTTGGCCAGTGGGGGCAGTCGGACCACATGCTGTATGGGGCGTGTGCACGTGCGTGTTTGAGGTGTGCTTCATTCATTTATGCTCCTCAGATATGCATGCTGCCATAAATACAAGTTTGAGGATACTTTTTTTTATTGCATTGCGTACCACTTTCCCGGTAATGGCTGTGAATCTCAACCTTAGTTGACCATCTATCATGTGATAAGATGTGCTATTTTCATGTTTTCATGTTTTCACGTTTCACTTGGTTTTGCATTCATGCATTCAATAAACCTCAAGACCACCTCGTCACATGTCAGTTTATCCTCCATGGGGAGAGGCACATTATCAGAGGGACATCAGATAAACACATGCTGCTGTAGCTAGTCGCTACACCACGTCACGTAAAGAAGATGTCACTAGTCGCCAGACACTTTCCCGTTCACTATCGCTCTGCGTTGTCCAGCGCTCACTGAAATGAAGGAATGACAGTCTGTCACTTTGTAGCTGGATGTTGTGGTGTGTATTGCTACACACTACAACTTCAAAAACAAGAAATATATTATAATCAAATAAGCTATCAGAAGGAGTCCAAAGAGATGTCCATTTAAAATAGCTCAGTGTGGAACTGCCTTATTAGATTCTCAGTGTGTAAGAAAAAGGAACTGCAGCTGATTTCTTTCATTATTCTCTTTAGGAAGGCAAAATAAACAAACAAGACGATCAATTTTGCAAAAACCTAACCTTCAAAATCTCATATTAATAATTCAGATATAATTGAAAGCCATTTGAGCATTGGCCATAATCAGATCGCACGTTTTTTTGTTCATATTTTTGCTGAATACGAAGTCAAAGAATACAGGGATTAAATAACATGAAAGCAACACCTCCCTTTATTTGTCTGCAACTTTCTGAGCAAGACCAACAGTACCATTGATCACTTGCGCTCCAGAGGGAATTGACTATAATCAACAGAAAATCACGCCCCTAGCTATGCGTATGCGTATTTGAGGTTATTATTTGTCGCCACGACATCCGTCTTCCAGCTGAAAGCATAACGTGTTTACTGATGCATGTTACCGATGCCGCGCACAGTCAAGATGCAACCTAATAGGAAACCAATAGGGCCTGGCTGCCGGATTAGGAATCATAATGAGGAGTTCACACACAGTGATGAGACAAAAGAAGGCTATCATTTTGATTGGTGCAGGAGAGATCACATACACACATACACACGCACACATGCATCGCACTCATAATTATCAATGCACCACAGGGTGTGATATTCAATATGCATCTTGGCATCTTTTGGCTGCTATGCCTATTCAAATATAAACACACACACAGTCTAATAGGCCTATGTGTGGTTTGAAAAGCCTTTGGTGGTGTGGACACCCCCTGCTGTTACCCGCATTACTCTGTACACATCAAACCTGCTCTTAAGAAGACGACGCGATGACAACACTCCTGCTCAGTATTCAGGCCATCCCGGTGCAAAGCTTTTTCATTAAGAAGAAATGGCTCCCCCCCTGCTTTCATTTCTTTGCTGTCTGCTGTCACATTATCATTCCCACTACTTCCCAATTCTTCTTCACCTTTCCGTTGATCATCATTCCTCCAGCCTCCATCTCTGTAGCCGCACCTGGCAGCTATCTCAGGATATTTAATATATCTTTGTTGGCTATATTCTATCTCCACCCTCTCGCTACAGTATGTCCCTATTTTCCTTTCCTCTGCCCTACACTACCACAACCAGTCTCTGTCTCACCTGGAGCTACGGCAACCCGGCTGAACACGTACAGACAATGTCAGTATCACCGCACCTCACAGACATTAATGAGCCAGTCTAGCTGCTGGATGGGCAGGGGTTACTGTCTCTGTGACCCCAGTGGTTTGCACACCACCCCCAAACCCCCTCCCCACCCACCACTGTGCACAAAGGTGCTCTCAAGCTCCTAGGTTGGGCCACCGGTGCCTCACGTTGCACTTAAAGATCACTGTGAGTGTTAACAACTAGCCTATGAGAAATGCATGGGGTGGAGAAGGACATACTACCAGAGAGAAGCGATAACGTAAGTAATTGCGCGAAAACTGTACAGGGTAGTTTATTTATTTATAATGCATAAACAACCTTGAGATTCATAAAAATCTCTAGAAGCATCTTCTGACTCCTTACTTAGCGTGTCCAACCATCTCTTTGAAACCAATTGATCTTTATAGTGTGCATTACAGGCTTGGGCTGGCTCTTTATGTGCAAGAATATAAATAACACACTTAATCTTCATCCAAATATGTCCCAAGTGCTTGTATGAGCAACTCCACAGGTTTATGGAAACAAAGTGCATGCAAGTGTAATCTGACCTGCACTTTCTGATGAGATGTAATCCACCAGGGGATCTCCCATGCATCCACAAACCTTTTCTAACCTTTATTATGCACACTGACCTGTCAATCAGGGAGTCTTGTTTGAGTGTAAATTAGTCTCTCGCTAAAACCTTTACTTTTAGCAAGTTTACACACTTGCAAAAGACTATCTGCTGTTCTTAGCAGACATAAGAGTTATCAGGCACTATTCATTTGATCACATAACAGAAATATGGTGGAGTATGATGCCAGTTGCTCTGTTTATTGTATTGCTGCATGGCCTTAATTTAGACTTCACTGTACTCTGTATCAATATCAAAACATGCCTTCCCTCCATCTCTCGCCTGCTCACTGACACTATTAACTCCTCTCTCACCACCGGCTTCGGCACCCCACCCTGAAAACTGCAGCTGTGACTCAAGAAAACCAATGCTGACCGCAATGATCTGACCAACTTTCGCCCCTTCTCCAACCTTCCTTTCCTCTCCAAAACACTTTAGAGGGTGGTGGCCTCTAAACTCCTCAACCATCTAAATTCCAACAACGTACTTGAATGTTTTCAGTCTGGATTCCATCCCATACACAGTACTGAAACGGCTCTTGTAAAAATCACAAATGACCTCCTCCGAGCTGACTCCGGCCTCCTATCAATTCGTGTCCTTCTTGACTTGACTGCAGCATTCAACACAATTCAAAACTTCACGTCTGGATTACTGCAACTCTCTTCTCTCTGGCATCCCAACAAAACTCATCAATAATTACCAAAGCACTTTACAGTATTTTGCCTGACATTCACACACACATTTATACACCGATGGTGATCGCTGCCATGCAAGGTGCGACCAACCACCAGGAGCAGTAAGGGGTTAAGCATCTTGCTCAAGGATGCTTGCAGGTAGGTCAACAACTGGGGTTTGAACCCACAACCTTCCAGCTGGTAGCCCAACACCCAGACCACTAGACCATCCTGTCCCCCAATAGATTCCAATTAGTACATAACTCTGCTGCCAGGATCTTCATTAACACAAGGTCAAGGTCACATCACACCTGTTCGGATTCAAACTACATTACCTCCTATAATATTCCATATCAACTTAAAGATTCTCCACCTTACATACAAGGACTTCCACAATCTGGTTCTCAACTCATCCTCTGCAGGTCTTTTGGTCACCCCACCATTCCACCTCTTGACCATGAGGGCTCGAGCCTTCCGCTTCCTAAACTCTGGAATGCCATTCCCCTGCACATACGACCACAGTCACCTCTTCTGCTTTCTCAAGACTCATCTCTTCAGGGTTGCCTATAGCATTTGACCTTCTGTTCCACTCTCACTTTTCTCCCCTGCCCTCCCAATAAGCATGTATTACTATTTTATTTTGTGTATACTTCCCAAATATTTCTAATTTAATTGTATATTGTTTCTATAATGTATGTTCCTGCCTTAGTTAATACTATTAATAATATATGTTCCTGCCTTATTAATATACAAATGTCAATAGTATTATGTTCTAGCCTTATTGTCGTGTACTACATTAAGCACACAAATACATTAATTGAGACACGTATACTGGATTGAACTTGTGATTTTACTTCTTCTACAGACTTGTACATAACGTGAATCCAATGGTTACAATGCCAACTAGTGTTCAGCAGACGAATTACACACAAATCACTACATACATAACAAATAGCATGTACATTATATGCATTTACACCTGTTTGTGTAGACTTCCCAATTTTCTAAAATATATACAGTAAAATAAAGTAAATAAAGTAAAGTAATAAATTAAACATAATGAATTCACAATCTATGCTGACAGATAAAAGGTACTGGCTCCTCCATGTTAAAACATGTTTCTGGTGGTGTATTATACCATTATCCACACAGCACTAATATGAATAATAAAATCTGGAACAAGGTAGAGAAGAGATTAACATCACCCAGATCACTTTATTCATTGTTGTGGAGCAACTACCAGGGTCAATAAGGGGTTCCCACCAATTTCACCTAGTGGAAACACACACACACACACACACACACACACACCATACAGTAACATAACTATGGTCCAGAGAGCACCTTAGGGCCTGTCCTCAGAGGACAGTGTTTGTCCTACGGCATCTCTTGGGGTGAACAGGCCTTATTCCTCTCAATAGCTCCTCATTATCCTGCCTGCTGGTGTTTGAGTTTGATTGATTGCCCATAAAACATGCATGACATTCGTGAATTATGGTGAGAGAACATCCAATAAATTGTTTTAGATGGCTTATTACAACAACGTTACTAGCCCGGCATATTAAATTATTTGCAATCCTGTAAATCACAAAGGCCTGTTGAAAACAGGCCATTAAAGGTGTCATAATGACGCTTCCCGATTTTCCCTAAAACATAACCATCTCTGTCACAGCGCTTTTTTAATCACCGCAAATTTAGTCATCAATCACTTTCCATTAGGCTTTCAACAAGATAAACACAGAACCTGTGGAAAAGACTGTGATGAAACTGCGGGGTTGGGAGGTGGAGTTTTATGATGGTTGTTAAGACTGTGACAGTAAACTTCCTAACTTTCAACTGTCTAAGTTTGATGTACACTAATAGTTTATTTGTTTAACTGGCGGAGAGATTGCCCTGAGGAAAACTGCCTACATGTCAGAATGTTTGTTTTTATTACATTTTATTTGTGTTTAGACTGAATTCTGTGTGTGTTTAGGTTTACAGTTATACTTGTCACATGGAGTAATAATACTCTTGTGTGTAATTGCCTCAGATTTCACAATTTATCTTTAAAAATGCATAATGTCTTATAAAAAGGGCCATAATCTAACCCTTCTGCTGCATACTGTTGATTTTAGGGAACAGAAAACATGTTTCCCCTCAACCCTATTCCGTTATTACTTACATATTAGATGGTGTGCTGACATGTAAGTTAATCCACTGAGAGAAGAAATTGGTGTTATGCATCAAATGGGGGAGGGGTCTTCTTTCAGCAAGGCATTTATTAATTAAATAAAACTTACAATTTACAACAATTTACAACTTGACCAAATAGGTAGAATACTTTGTACTACCCCATGTCAAAAAAGCGAAAAATTGCATTTTGTTGCTTTAGGGCAACATCATACAGTTGATCACTTTTTAATACGTACATGACCGATAGCACTCTTCCACACAAAGATAAGTCTTATCATTGGCAGGACATGTCATAAATTCCTAGTCGATCTACACATAGATTGTCAAATGCAGTAACATGCGAAAAGCTGAGGAAATATGACTGTATTCCTGCAAATACATTCTCCCTGCAAATGTCTCTCTGCTGGCCATTATACTGGTATAATAGTACAAACAGGTATGTCTTAAATTTGACTAGCTCCTAGATAATTACGGCTTTTATTCATCATTCGCTGGTTGCTATGAGCCAGTATGGTTAGTTTACACGGGACAGGTAAGGAGAAAAGTCTTGCACACAGGAACGCATTGAGGCTCCTGTGAAATAACGGAGTCGGCCATGCATTTGAGTTGTGCGACCCTCCTTCACCTCTTCTCTGTTCCATGGGCAGTCAGAAGGAGAGAGGAGTGGAGATGAGCTGCCTGGGAGGTATGGGGAGAATGGCTTCAGCTCCCAGAGGAATACCAGCCAAACCTCAGGAATCTAGTTGCAGCAGACATCAGCCACCATGGCCACAGTTAATGAGGAACCCATAATGGTCACTTCACACAGAGCCTCAACCTTTACATTAAAGTAGATTGACATTTACATTAGGTTACATTGCCACAAGAATTACAACAGAAGAAATTGTAATGGAATTAACATCAAGTGATGGATCATTAGATATTGAGGCATGCAGCATGCAGGCAGCTATCTACCTTGCCCTGGTTCAGTTGTGTGTGAAATGGTAAAGGATAATGCTATTGCTTACTAGTAAAGTAATTGAAGCATCGTTTGACTTTGCTAATCCAGGCTTGCTGCCTGAGGTATGGTTGCTCTGCGGGAGATGCATGGGTCATTGGTGTGAGCCGCTCCAAAACCCAGTCAGGCTCATTCACAGTGGGCGACAAACTGAAAGTTTTTTGCCTCCTGTTTGTGATTTTCACGGACAGAATATCAAGGCCCATCTTGGGTCTGGATTGTGCCCAGTTTGGGGTTGTGAGGGTTGCTGCTTGTTACTGGAGCTGTGAAAATAGCAGAGCTACAAGGAAAAGCTGCTTGGTCGATCATCCCAACTCTAACAGTAATGCACGGCCAAGAGAGTTAGATAGCAGTTGCAGAGATGGTTCTCAACAGCATGCCTGGAATTAGTCTATGTCCACACTTTTTCTCTCCGTTTTGCCGAACCCTTCATTAACTCCATAGTGGATACATCTGGGGAAAAAATGTTTTAACCATACTGTGTGTTTGGACAGTGTAGATTTGTTTTGTTTCTGACAACACAAGACAATTCTCATATGTTCTGAGTGTGCGCGGTTCAGAGTTGTAGTTGTTGTTCCCCTAAGATGACCGTTTTTGTGTGGACGCCGATAAAAAATTGAAAATGGCGTTTCCAAATGTATCCGTGCTGGTGTGGACATAGCCAGCACAAGGTGAGAGAAGTATGCTTCCTAGGAAGGAGATCCTGGGTAAACGCCAGGACATGCAGATAGGATTAAATCTCCCAGATGGCTTTGGGAAGCCTAGAGAGTGCCCCTTCAGAAAGATGGTGTGGAAATGCATGTTTTGAATAAGCAGGCGAAAGCATGTTTATTGTCGTTTGTGTGAAGAAAGATGGCTGGCCTTGTGCAGTAGTGGGCATGTACATCAATAGGCATGTCCTCGAACATTTGCTTGCCCGGGTCACTGAAATGAAATTAATTGAAAACGACAATGCTATATAGCAAAGGCTGCATTTGCACACAGCTGGCGAGGAGGACATTACTGCGAGGAATGATTATATTTCACTGAGTTCTCAACTCATCTTCAAACATATTTCTTTATTTCAAGCTCTGTTTTATGTGAATCTTCATTGATTCAGATTAAGATTCAAGTGTTGCACTGTCTGTGTCTGCTGCGAGCACAGACATGAAAAGAAGCGTTGATGAGGGAGTGTTGCTATGCAGCGGTGTGGGCATCTACCACCTACCTGCACACACCATCCACTGTGTTTGATCCCAACGCGCTCGTCTTTGAAGTTTGTGTCTTTGTGAGGGGCCAGAAATGATGTGTGTATGCACAAACAATGTTTCAGACACACACACGCACACACACACACACACACAGACAGGAGAAAATCATTTGTCATAATATTATTGCACTCATTGATTGCATTATAGCGCCTTATGAACGCCAAATGTATTCCCCATCAGCTCAACTGTCCACAGAAGTGTGGTGCCTGTGTGGGCATTGGAAGACAGAATTAGAATGGAACCCATGAGAGTATAGGGTCAGGATGGGTTTTCAAATGTGATTCTATTACTTCTTATTTCTTATTTCTATTTGTATTAATGACAGAAGTATAAGCATCATGGTAAGTAAGCATGTTTTGTTTCTAGCTTCAACAGACTTGTTTATTATGACTGATTGAACTGACATTAAATGTTATTTGGCTCCAATCTGCCTAAAAGCAACAAAGTGAATGTTTTGGATGTCAGTATTGATTAGGTTAAGTACCATATTGTTAGGTCAACAGCATGAAAAGCCACATATCATCAACATTACAAGTTTAGCATTCACTAAACAAACCTACACTGTTCTGAAGGCCTGAGTTCAATACAATTACATGTAGCACAGCCCCAATTAAATGTGAGCAGCGAGTTCAGCTAACACTAAAACAATGCTGTCACAGTGCACACCCACACAAATATAATTAACGCATATTAACGCTGAAACTCACTAAATGAACAGCAGCAGAAATATCATGACTGAAAGAACAGACAACACTCTGTGTGTATCCCATAAGGCCTTGCTGTTCCTGCTGTGATCCAGTCATCCATTCATTTATGAGAATTAAACATACGTTCAAACATCAACATGAATTTAGGTTAAACTATTTTTGAATTATGCCCTTTTTTCTCATGTATTATGTACCAAAACTTAAATACTACATATATTACATTATGTATACAGTAGACATATGATCCTATTCTTAAAGTGTAACTGCACTCCAGCTCTGAGCCTGACTCCACCCAACTACAACTTTGAAAAATGCATCAAGGAGCTGGGGGAGGGGATGGGCTGAGAGGGGGACCCTCATTAACATGAACTTTAACATTTTAATTTGATGACATATGAGCGTACTAAGTGTACCGATGGAAACCAGCCAGGTCCTGGTGATGGGCATTCCAGCTGTTTTTGGTGAGCCAGCTCATTAGACTCAGCTCAGCAATAAGCAATAAGCAATAATTGGCTCCCAAATGGTCTTTATTTTGTGCCACTTCTGGCTTTTATAATTCAGCCAAATTAAACAATATTATCAATCAATCAATCAATCTTTATTTATATAGCACTTTTCATACAAATTCATGTAACACAAAGTGCTTCACAC
>JAODOY010001883.1:0-12507 GCA_025399855.1 Forbesichthys papilliferus
ATATATAAAGTAATTTCTTTAATGAGCTGCGTGAATTAATACGTTTTCAAACCGAAATTTATTATTTTGTCTTACACACAGAACGTATCGAATACAGGTTATCCTCTCAGTCATCATCAACTGAACTACTCATTTGGGAACACACACACACATAAAAATGTATATTTTTTGTTTAAACATTTGAAAAATCATCCATCATATTTATTAAATGTAATTAAATAAGAAGTACTTGCATTTGTTTTTGAGTTTTCTGTGGTTGTAGTTTCTTTCTGTGCCACAGGAAAACTACAGTCCATTACTCATGCCAATAAGACTTCCTTTGATTCAACAAACAGACTGTCTACCCACCTTAAC
Source organism: Forbesichthys papilliferus (assembly GCA_025399855.1). Taxonomy (NCBI): domain Eukaryota; kingdom Metazoa; phylum Chordata; class Actinopteri; order Percopsiformes; family Amblyopsidae; genus Forbesichthys; species Forbesichthys papilliferus. The sequence continues at coordinate 355 of JAODOY010001883.1, forward strand.
ACCAACATATGCTGTTCTGTTCTTAAGTCCCAATTGGGTGGCCAGTTCCTGTGCAAGTTCATTCACCTGCTTGTCCTATCAAGAATGCAAAATTAAAACTAGAATGGTACTCAGAGGTATGCACCTATGTGTGAGACTGCACAATGAACATGTATTCATTTATACTTTACAGAATATGTGGCATAACTGTTCAATACTTAAAACATTTAAACTTTTCTTAGGCTTTAAAATGCCAGCTAGTGGCGTAGATGCAAGAGCACCAATACTACATGGCCACATTTCTCTTACCCTAAGGTCCTTCAATGTAGCATATCATCCACCTACAACACATATAATTAAAAAACTAATATATAAATATAAAAGGTGATTTAGCAGACGCACTACTAAGTCACACTATTTGACTTTGGCCAAGTTTTTCGTTCAACCAACAAAACAATCTATCTTCACAATGTAATATGAGAGTGAGGCCGATGCGTGCAAGTTAAATATTTGAAACTGTCCAAGTCCTATGTAAGGTGTTGTGACTGGCAATGATAGCAGCAACAACCTACAGCCAATGAGAGCACAAGACATGGATGAGAGGGAAAAAGGGGGGAAGAGTAGCTACCTAAATAATCGTACAGAAACTGAAAGAAACACTTGTATCCTATGTAGGCATGGGACGATATGACGATGTTATCACGATTATTTATTATTAAACTTAAAATGGCACTAAAACATACTGGAATCACTTCATCTTAAATTTTGTTATGTATAATGTATATTTTTTGTGTGATTCTTTTTGTTTAGAAACCATTATTTCAACAAATTTGAGTCATCTTTTATAGGTGGGGGACACAATGGGCAAGACGAGCCTTCAGCCATGGTGGTGATTGGCTAGAAAGATGCAGGCTAATAAATAAATTACTAAATCAATACAATTGGACTGTATAAGTGAGCTAGATAGCTTTTTTACAAGTCATTTGTGAACATTTTCACCTATGTGACGGTATTCATGATTATCTTGATAATGGCCATTCACCACGATACGATTATAATCAGTATTTTATCGCGATAAACGATAATATCGTATATCGTCCCATCCCTAATCCTATGTCAACTGAATTTCTCACATTTTAATGATTTTTAACAATTCCAACCACGTCAGTGCCGTGAATGTTTGTGAGTGAAAGAAACATGTTGAGAAATGTACCAGCTCCACCAAAACAAGGCAGGACACTCCTACAGAGGGAGCTATGGCTAATCTAGCCAGGTAAAACAATCGATCTTGTGAGCTCCAGAATGACTGAAACATCTTGTAATGTGTCATAGTGTAACACCCATCCGTGTAATGTGTGAAGTACAATCTGACGACTTCGAAAGTCATATAGTATGACATATTACTTTCCCCTTCAGACTATGTTATGAAATACAATACAACCCTCAGGTCTTCATTTTGTATCTAACATGTAACAAACTGAGATGGGATGTAGGTCTTAGTACATATTTTCCAGTGTGTTAAGGCTGTTTGTTGGTTCGATATGAAGAAAAATAGACTATACTATATATCAAACAACATATTTATGAGTCAATCTGAAAATACACATATTGCAGATGCAACACTGGAATAAATAGCCCCCCCCCCACACACACACTATCATAATCATGTTATTTTACCATGTGTGTAATGCGCAGGCAGTCTGTGGTGCAGCTGTAGGCCTCCCTGTGTCGTCCAAGCTCCTTCAAACACAGGGCTTTTCTGTAGAGTGCCCTGCGGCTCTCCTTACAAACTCCCAATGCGGAGTCACAATCCTGCACACCAGGCTCATACTCCCCCTAAGCATCCGGACAACACACGGAAAGGGGCAGTGAAAATTAATCAGGAACAGAGTACATGCTAGAAGCACACCTAAACAAATGTACCCATAATTGAATAAACACAAGGGAGACTAAATCACAAAGTTAAAGATATATGACATTAGAACTTTTTTTAAAAATTATAAGTGGTAGCATCTATGAACATAACGCCAAGTGTCCTACCATGCTGTGGTAGGCGGTCGCCCGGTTGACATACAGGCTCTCAAACAAGGCTTCAGGAATAATGATCTCTTCGAATCTTGCATACTTTGCAACATTTAACCCTTCGCTGTAGTCTTTAACTGCTTGACTCCAATCTTTGTCTTTGAACGAAGCATTACCCTCATCAAGGAGGTTACACACCAACTGGGTGAGGAAGTCCTGAAACAGAAATATTTGGCGTATTCATTTGAAATTATGGTCAACCATTACATATTCAAGAGGAGTAATTGACATATTCATATGCAAAGTCATAAAATCAGGACAGTCATAGAGAGGAGGGGTGACATGTCACAACATATTATCTGACTAATGTAACAATCACGTAATGATGATGCAAGACAGAATAACCAAATGGAACAAACAGGCCGACTGTGGGTTAAAAATTAGCTTGAAAGGCAGGTAACAGGAAGTCTTAGAATTTAGTATAACACCGGACTATTTTAAATATCAGGACAACAAAATACAAAACATTGATACAAATAATTAGTGGGATTAGGCTACCTCATAGCCTTGAGGTTCTGGATAAGGCAGGGATGACCTAGAAAACAGAACAAGTTATTTAAGGTGTGTGTGTGTGTGTGTGTGTGTGTGTGTGTGTGTGATAAAACCAACGTCATATTTGTATAGCCACCATTTCAAAACAATAATCTCACTGTATAAAGGTCAAAGCTTTTTGTATCTCCATCTTGCGTTTTTGTCTTGCAGAGTCCATCGTTGGGAGCTGCTGGGAAACATACAACATGTTTTTTTTTTTTTTAAAGTTGTGTCCAGATCAGATATTGCAAAGCATTCTAACATAATAGGTCTAAATACATCAGGAAGGTCGTTTTGTTGAGAAAAAACTATACACAATGCCTAAATTTTTACACAAGGCATGTTAATGAGAAACCCCAAGTAGGCCTAGTACATTTAAATGGAAAAAACGATAACAAATACGTGGCCCGGGGGTGTACAAATGATTAGAAAATAAATTGGACAGCATACTGTATGTAGCCTACTAACCACATGCCATATGCAGGGCCTAATGACATGTGTTAACGCTTTTACAAAAGACATACCCCACCCTGCCTACATATAACCGAACAAGTATACGTCTGGATACGTGTGCTGGTCACTGAAAATATGTTAAGCGGAGAGCAGAAAAACACAGCAGTATAATCCTGAAAAGCGTGCCTTGTTTTTCTTTTTTCTGTTTTTTCCATGCAACCCACTTTAGGCACACCTACCTAATGAAATTCATTGATTGCGAAAAAGATTAGAATCGCATCCCGTGCTTTCTAAAATCTGATGTTTCTAAAAACAGATACCTAATGGTTCATGTGCAAATCATAAGGTAAACAGCAACACATCGCTCTAAGTTTACTTCTGGTTATAACTTTCGATTCCCAGGTTTCTTACCATCAGATCGACTTTGCGCCTCCCCTATCTGCTGGCTCAATTCCGCTTCACCGCAGGGTCCCATAGATAGTTAATTTATTGATTAACAGTTCGCTCGTTTTACATCGTGTAGAATGCAATCTAGCTCAGATTTATTGAGTGCTTTTAGTTTTAAAGTATTGGTATTGTTACTAATAATGCCAATATTATTTTTCAGGATGTGACTTTACTTTGTTATTCTAGAACTCCAACTCCCGTGGATATTTGCGGTACGTCAATCAAGCATTCGGGAGGGGGGTGCAGTATGCTTGGTTTTGAACGTCAGGAGCGAGCGGGAGTGTAACACTCGAAACTAGGATAGGAGATTGGGTTGTGGAAAAGGTAATATGTCTTTGGCGTGAGCATGTAGTGACCAGTTATACTTGTTATATTTAGTAACACACATACCAGATGTTAGACAATATGCCATTTCTAAACAATCATTATTAGTTATCAAATGAAAATGGAAAGGCCATGCTAGCCGAGGCGTAATCCATGCATTTATCACGTACATGTGCTAGCTACGGTACTTAGCTCACATTGGAACAGCTAACCGGCTAACAAGAAATAGCATTTCAATAGAAGCAAATTAACACCGATTTAAACGTTTTTATGCATTTCATGTAACGCAGTGATCACTTCTACATTGGCTGGTAAATTATATTTTATTTAATAAGCATTCACTTACGGTAACTTCCAGCGGTTACAATAATGTAAACAGCCCTGTCAGCTCTTCTATGTATTTCATTGAAACCGATAGAAACCTGTCAGAGGCAACTTACCATGCTGTTCTATTGTAGCCCCAGTGCAGAATGATGTATGATCTGTTCGCGTTCACTATACATGTAATAATATAAGCCAATATTCATGTGTAATAATGACTTGGCATGATTACTATGACAACTGATAAACGGATAGTTTGTATTGCTCAGGTACACTGATGGCGACTGATATAGTAGCGCAGCTGGCCGACTCCCTGGCCAAAACGGGAGTGGAGGAGGGAGAACTTAGCTACAAGGGCCAAGGGAGAAAACTGGACAATGCCCAATCAGGTAACTGTCAATTGGCACCATCCTAATGTATGTGTGCTCATGCCAACTACTGTTATGCCAGACATAAAAGTCTGGCATAAACATTTTCAGTATTACTGCAAGCAACTCATTTTTGTTTTAATACTTGGCATATGTTGTCGGTTATAACAGTAATACAAGAAAGTAACAAATATTGAATGGTAATTGTCAGTTAGTAAGCTTGTATTGTCATAGTTATATTCCTTTTTGTTTTATTACTTGGCATTTATTGTAGGTTATAACAGTAATACAAGAAAGTAACAAATATTGAATGGTAATTGTCAGTTAGTAAGCTTGTATTGTCATAGTTATATTCCTTTTTGTTTTATTACTTGGCATTTATTGTAGGTTATAACAGTAATACAAGAAAGTAACAAATATTGAATGGTAATTGCCAGTTAGTAAGCTTGTGTTGTCATTGTTACCATAATGTATGCCCTTTATATGAGTTATAGCAGTACAGATTCAGATTTTATAAACACAGAAGGTACAGTCAAAGGAAGGCTCAAGGGATTTTAGTGCGTGAGAGAAAGTCCGTACAGACCATTGTCACATCCCTATTTCAACAAGTGTACATTCAATTTAGTACATTTTACAGTGTATCTATATTTTTCCAATCTTAATACAAACGTTAGTCTTTCCATCTCATGAATTTCTTTAACAATTTCAAGCCAATCATTCACTTGTGTCAGGCTTTACCCAAGTATAGGTGATGGCCTTCTTTGCAGCAGCCATACATATTTTCAAGAGATCTGTCATGCCCTGTGATTTCTTCTCCCACATCACCCAGATACATTATACAAAAGAGAATGTGATTTTTGCTGTACTGTTTCCCAAATATCATTCCAGAATATTGGTATTTCATGGCAGGCCTAAAACATGTTGCAAGCAACTCCTTACTGTCCTCATTCTTCTGTTTGTATTCTGATGAGCACTCTTTGTCTTCCTCACGCCAGTGGAGGAGATAGTAAAGGAGATTGAGGACTTTCAAGGTTTACAGGCTTTACGGTTGGAGGGGAACACGATTGGGGTCGAGGCTGCACAGGCCATCGCCAAGGCCCTGGAGACCAAGAGCGAGTTTAAGGTCGGTAGTGTTTCTGCTGGCACTGTAAGCAGTGTGTTGTTTACTCTCCTTTAGTTACAGATCTAGCTCATTTGTTACACCTCTTTTTGTTTTGTTTACAATGCAGCTTAGCTCACCTTTCAGTCTACTTTACCAAAGTTAAACACAAGGATCCTAAAACGTTTTGTTTCTTATCATGTGACAAACTATTTAAGAATATGGACAGATAATAGATTTGTTTAACTTGATTCGTTTTATGTAATCAGATATTTGTATGCATGCAATGTCTTCCTCAGTGCTGTTACTGGAGTGACATGTTCACTGGTCGCCTGCGCTCTGAGATTCCCCCAGCCTTGGTGAGATACTCCTTGTCAGCCTTTCAAACAACCTTCTTGCGTCTATCTGATAACAAGCAAGCCTTCTTTCTGAGTGACGTCTCTGAATGTAGCCGGTGTCACCTGTCCCGTCATACCGCGTTGTGTTCCAGAACGCCCTGGGCGACGCGATCACAAAAGCCACAGCCAGGCTCACCGTGCTGGACCTCAGCGACAACGCCTTCGGGCCAGATGGTGTGAAGGGCATCGAGAGGCTGCTGAAGAGCCCTGCCTGCTACACACTGCAGGAGCTGAAGCTCAACAACTGCGGCATGGGAATCGGAGGAGGCAAGGTACGTCATCATCACGAAGACTGGTTTAAATGCTCTGCTGTCATTTTTGACAACTGAAGGATGGAAATGTTCCGTCCAGGACGATTAAACATTTAATTTTTGCTCAATGAACTGAAAGGGCAGCGGACTGAAGGTCCATTTACAAAGCAGGGAGCAGTTGGACAGCATTCACACGGCTAAAAACAATTGTTGTGCTTTTGCTGCTGATGCTGCAGGAGATCTGTCAACCTGTTCAGTCTTTGGCAGAATAGAGAGAGAAAAGTGTTAATATCTTATTCATTATTGGTATAGTTAGAGATTGTAAGCAAATACACTTTTTGTCAAATTCACCAAATATCTGCTTGCAGTCTAATAGCTTACCGCTCTGCTAGTTTACCGCTCTGCCATTTTACTGTTCTGTGTGCGTGCTGTAAAGAATAATCTGGTACTTGTCCACAGCCCTGGCTCTGTAAATAGGAACGCAAACAAAGACCGCATACAACAACAACATCATAGCCTTCGCAATTATTTTTTAATGTGTGGCGCAGAGCTTCTGGTGGAGCACCCTATGGCATTGAAGGGAGAGGTGTTTTTGTTTTCCTTTTGAGTTTGAATTTAGCAAGCGTTCAAGATTGACTTAACAAGAATAACATCCGAAAGGTGTGTGTGCGCGCGCATTTGCGGGTGTGGTCCATGTCATGATGAGTTGGCAGGCTTGGGCTGAAGAGTCAGGGGTTTACTTGGTGGACAAGTATTAGCTCCTCGCATGGTGTGGCTTACTTCCATTTTGTTCTGCCGGATGTCTAGTAGCAGTGGTGATGAAACGTGCTGATAACAAACACGACTTCTGCTAATAGTGATGACGGAGACAAATACTGTCACGGGTGCTTTTGATTGTGCATCAGTCAAACTGTTGAGCAAGTTGGCGCCATGCCCATAAAATGCAGGAAACTGTTTTGAAAGTTGTTGAAGAATATTACTATTGTTTTGGTGTCAAGGTTCAGGTAAAAAGTTTACTGAAGCTTGCAAATTGTCTACTGAAAAACAGGAAATATATTTCATGGTAGGGGGCTATTTTATAACTCTTTTTCAACATGTATAAATGCATTTTTGTTGTGATGTGTAAATGCTAAACTCATCTCTGTCTTGGCACCATAGATCCTGGCAGCTGCCTTGACAGAGTGCCACAAAACGTCCAGTGCTGAGGGCACCCCCTTCAGGCTGAAGGTGTTCATTGCAGGCAGGAATCGTCTGGAGAACGACGGAGCCACAGCCCTTGCTCAGGCCTTCCAGGTAAAGCAGAGTCATACTAATCAGGTATTTTGTGGGTGCTCTGTTGACATTCACCACCTTGTTTTGTATATAAATACACCTTTATTAATGTATATTATATAGAAAAATTTGTCTCTTTTTTCTCTCAATGTTTTCCATACGTTTATATACAATGTGGCATCACGTGTGGTGGCAGATTGTTGAGTGACATGTCCTGACAGGCAATAGTATTATCGTAGTGTACAAAAATGAGGTTAATTTAGAAGTAGATTACATTTAGTTAGCAACTAATGTTAGTAACTTATGATGAGTACATCTGAGTACACGCCAAGTATCAGGGCGGGGCTGGCTTGGCCCATGTAGGTCGGGGATCATCGAACCCTAGGACATACTCTGCCCCTTGTTCATTATTACTTGTGAATTAATCTAATATACTCAAAATACCCATTAACGCCTCCAGAGATAAATAATGGGCAATACCATTGTCTCTGTTTGCGTTCTGTACTGTTTTCTTGGTCTCAGTTGATGGGCAGTTTGGAGGAGATCCACATGCCCCAGAACGGGATCAACCACCCAGGTGTGACGGCCCTGGCTACAGCCGTGCAGCGCAACCCAGGCCTGCGTGTCATCAACCTGAATGACAACACCTTCACCAAGAAGGGGGCTATGGCCATGGCCCAGGTACGCCGACATCAGCGCAGAGGCAGACTTCCGCAGCCGCCGAAGCCATAACTAACGAATGTGTCCGCCTCACAGGCGCTGAAATATCTCCGCAAAATTCAGGTGATAAACTTTGGCGACTGTCTGGTGCGGTCAGAAGGAGCCATTGCTCTCGCAGAAACTGTTTCGGATGGGCTTCCTATCCTCAAGGCAAGTGTACACGCGCCTATGCGCGGTGTGTGTGTGTGTGTGTGTGTATATATATATATATATATATATATGTATATGTATATGCTGCTTCTAGGTTCTGGCTCTCTGTTTTGGGTGCCCGCTCTTCGTCCAATCATTCTTCTTCCTCCTTAACAGGAGCTGAACCTGTCGTTTGGAGAGATCACAGAGGAAGCCGCTCTAGCTGTCGCTCACGCAGTGAAAGACAAGGACCAGCTGGAGAAGCTGGACCTAAACGGTGAGGTTTACTCGGACGCGAGTCGAAGCGCACGTGCAGTAAAGGCGCGGGTCCTCCGTGTCCTGTGTTCCCTAGGCAACGCACTAAATGATGTCATCATCCCATTGTCTCCAGGAAACTACCTGGGAGAGGAGGGCTGTGAAGCCCTGAGAGAAGCCATGGACAGCATGAACATGGGAGACCTGCTGGGCTCCCTCAGGTGCTGACACGGCAAATGTGTTGTCGTCCGCTTGAACCGGGACTTCACCCAAATGATCGTTTCAGGCGGGAGGCTGAGTTACTGTTGAACATCTGTGTTGTTGCAGTGATGACGAGGGGGAGCCAGAGGAGGATGAAGACGACGATGAGGAAGGTGGGGAGGAGGAGGAAATAGGAGAAGAGGAGGAGGATGACGACGACGACGACGATGATGACAATGAAGAGGAGGAGGAGGAGGAAGAAGAAGAAGAGGCAGAAAGTACCAAAAAGAAGGTCAGCTAAAGCACTATGCTAACTGAGCATGCGTGGTGAAGCACGCCCCGGCGTAGGCCTGCTTGCATGTGTTGAAGTTCACCGTGTGGTTCCTCCTCTCAGGCGGCCACCCCTCCGGCAGCCCCGAGGCCCCCGGACGTCTCCTCCTTCCTCAGCTTCCCCTCCCCTGACAAGCTGCTCCGACTGGGGGCCAAGAGAGCCCTGCTTATTGAGCAGATGGTAAACACGCTGCAAATGCACGCTGGGTTTATGACATCAGCTACTGTACAGCAACACGAAGTAATTAGTAAGGGGTGTGCTGTTATAACAGGAATCATATAGCATGTTTAAAAACAAGTAAGACATAATAATCATTAAAACATCAGAAGTGCAACACAGTAAAGTAAAATATATCCCCGACATGTAAAGGCAACACAGCTGTAAGGACACATTATTATTATTATTATTATTATTAATAATCATACACCCACATAAGGTATCATGTACATACGGCCTTATTTCAGGGTTCTTACACCACCATAGCTGCTCTTCCTCATGATTTCTGTGTCCTCCTGTCACTAGGTGGATGTGTCAGATGCTGTGAAGACAGCTGAGGCATTCCTCAAGATCTCCTCTGTGTTCAAGGAAGACGATGATGAGGTTAAGATGGCCGTGTTGGACAGTATTGGTAAGAACCAGGCACATCCACATTTTATCACGTTACAACCACAAACGTAAATGTATTTTATTAGGATTTTTTAAATTTTTTTAATGATGTATAATTTCCCTTCCAAGTCACAATTATGTGGTACATTGTGTTGGTCTAGCACATACAATCTACCAAGTCCACTGTTGCATTGCGGAGATTTTCCTGATGCTCTTGAAACTATACTTTTTTAACTAAACTTTACCTAGTTTTTCATTGTTTCTTATTTCTTTTTGTTTAATTGCATTTGTTCCCTTCATCCTTTGTTCAAATGTTTTTAACTGTAAAGCACGTTGAGTTGCACATTGCGTATGAAAGGTGCTATACAAATAAAGTGTATTATTATTATTAAAGATATGTGCACGTTTTCTCCCAGATGCAGTCCTGAGGAAAGCGTTTGCCACGCCTGCCTTTGAAGGTTACACCTTTGTATCGTCTTTGCTAGTGTTGCTGGGTCTCATCAAGGTACGCTCTAGCAGACAATCGGCATTTAGCCTCCCGAGAATGCCCAGATGTTGTCGTGCATCTTGCCCGCCTGTGCTCCTGCTCGAGAGGTTTATCACCCCATCTCACTCCATGTTCTGTTGTCTCTCTCCCATTGCTTCACTCACGTGCGCTCCTCTGCTGTGGTCACGTGCGCTCCCTGGCTGCGGTCATGTGCCCACAGAGTGAGGAGAAGGTGAAGCCTGTGCGAGTGGTGCCTGGCCACCTCCAGGCTCTGGAGCACGTTGTTCAACAGGACTACTTCCCCAAAGACAACGTGGCCGTCCTGGAGGCTTTCATGTCCCGGTAAGGACGTGACCGAGCGTGACAGGCAGCAGACAGCTCCCAGGTACCCCCTCCCACTACTGCTTTAACACTTGCTGTGCACCCCACGGTGTGGGGGCAGGACGGTCTAGTGGTCTGGGTGTTGGCCTAACCCCCAACTGCTCCCGGTGGTTGGTCGCACCTTGCATGGCAGCAATCACCATCGGAGTATGAATCTGTGTGTGAGTGTGAGGCAATACTGTACAGCCGGAAGGTTAGGAAAGCGCTATATAAATGCAGCCACGGAGTGTGTCAGTCAGCGGAGACCTGTAACTGCACATACCTCCTCCTCTCTAAGGCTACGTTCAGACTGCAGTCCTTAGTGCTCAAATCCGATTTGTTTGTTTTGCTGTTCACATTACCTGTTAAAGGTGGCACGAACAAGACTTCACATGCTGCGTCGAATGAAAGTAAACGTTGCCTGAGAGCAACAAAGTCAGCCGTATACGGTCATTTTATACGTTGACGTGAGCTGGAAGCCAGCAAATTTGTTCAGAAGAGCTCCCGGTCGCGCCTTGCATGGCAGCAATCGTCATCGGTGTATGAATGTGTGTGTGGGGCAATATTATATTAATTATGGGGATTAAATATAATATGGTATATAATGTAACTTATTTCAATACTGAAAACAACCCCCCCCCCCCCCCCCCCAAATGTTTTAATCACTGCCCACAAGCATGTGTGTGGCTGTAGGGGAGAGAACATGCGGTGTGGTCAAATGTATCTTATAACCAACAGGAACAGCAAGACTCTGGAGTCATGTGGCAACGCCAAGAACAGCCTTCAGTCCGCTCTACAGAGTCTCCAATCAGAAAGCTGAGGAATAAGGATGCTAATCACACAAATGCACACGTAGACTGAATTGAACTTAAACTGAACCACGGCGTCCTTCTCCCTCACGAGGAGAGATGACCCTCAAAACAGGCACATAAAGCTTCATCCAGATGTCAAGCTCTTCAAAAAATGGATTGTGGTTAACAAGAGCACTTCGTCGTGCCAGGCGCGCGATGCAACAATCTCTAAAATTGTCTTTGATGTTGTTTGGTTTGACTGTGTGGACTGAATGAAATCAAGCACACTCAAATGTGTGCCTGCCATCACTAAAATCTGTCTCCATTTAACATGAATGACTCCTGAGTATTTTTGCAAACCAGAGGCCTGTGCTGACAGTGACACACTGCTATCTTTATTCTGTGAATTGGGTTTAATCTGATGCATTAGCCTCTTAAATAATGTTTACTTTTTTATTCTCCCCATTTTATATTAAATGTTTATTAAAATGTAGAATGTGTAACATTTGCTGCTGAATGCTGTGGTAATATGGCTGTATAATACAATTCAAATGAACAATCAAAAGAGATAAAAGTACAGTTTTGTCTTTATTTGGTTGCTAACTAGACATTTGAAATACAAATTATGATTCTGTTTACAAAGTCAAGGCAAGCCTTGAATTTTAAATGTTTCGATTGTCCTAAATTATGTCCCATACAGTGGCATGGTGCATGCACATGTTCAGATAAATGGCTTATGATATATATA
>JAODOY010001885.1:0-12506 GCA_025399855.1 Forbesichthys papilliferus
AGCTAAACCCCCAGGCACTGCAGGCCAGGGCACACACCCACCCATAATCCAGCCCACCAACCATGCACCACCATGTCACCACCATTAGCGGAACCCTGGAGACGATACCACAGAAACACTAAATAACCCAATCCACAACACACCTCCCAGAACCTCATACAGTGTAAATGTGGTGGAGATGATCCAACCCCCTCCAGGAATTGAGCCCTGATCTCCCACGCAGAGAGCGGATGTTCTTCAAGGCAGGCTGAAAGCCCATGGGCTCCATAGGGCTATTCATCGAATTTTAATTGCGATTTCAATTTTGTCTGGTAACAATCACAAAAACAATGTTATCGAGAAAGAACGATTATTTTGGATATTACGTTTTGCAATTTAACTTTGCAAGTGAAATGTCAACAAGAAAAGATTAAGGGAAATTTTACGGTTGAAGGTGTTTCCACTGTTGATTTGTTTAATTGTTTTTTTATGTTCAACAACTGCAACATCTTTCCAAAGTCAATGAGCCCTGGAGTTCCTGACTTCCCTTTTAAAGAGGCACCGTGTGAAACATTACACAACCCCATCCCAGGATGCCTCCGCCTTGGGGTACATCCAGCGTCTTGCACCCCTTGCCATCAGCATATGTCAGTGTGAATCAACGCGGTGGGATTCAGCTCAAGGTATAAATGGACCCTGACTGCAAGGCTTTTGAGACAACCTCATGGCCTAATATGACTTACCTTGTGCCAGTAAAGTCTGGGACACAACGCCGGCTGCCTACTTCTTGACAGGGGATGAGCGCACAATGACCAACTACTGTGCATAACTCATTAGCCAAATCGAACGTATACTGGAGGAATTTGTTGTGGAACTTAATGACACGAGTCTGGCCGTCTAATACAAATATGTTAAATAAGTGTGGTTTCTGCTTAAACGAAATGGCAAGAAATTAATCAATGTACGCCTTGTCCCGGAAATACTTATACAGTACAGAGTTGTGATTGACAATGCTAAGAACAATTAAAATATACTTCCCAACTTCTTGATTATGACATGCTTAATGAGTGCTATCCATTGTACTCGGAACTCAGAAAAAACTATCTCTAAAACGCTCTTCAAAGTCGGAAACTCAGACTAGATTTCTCAAGTCCGAGTTCGCCGACATAAACACACATCAGAATGGTAAATGGACTGCTTTTGTCGAAAGCGCTTTACCGTATTTTTGCCTCACATTCATACACCGATGGTGATTGCTGCCATGCAAGGTGCAACCAACCACCGGGAGCAGTTAAGGGGTTAGGGATCTTGCAGGTAGGTCAACACTGGGGTTTGAACCCACAACCGGCTGGGAGCCTAACACCCAGACCACTAGACCATCTTGTCCCCTACAGCACAGCAAAGTGGCAACAGCATCTTCAATATTCCTACTTTATATAGCGTAGTTGTGAAATATATTTGCAAGCATGCCTAGAATATTTAGAGACTTGCGTTAAACATTCGTTTCCTGCGGACTTCCATGGTTTCCCGAGCGCATGTGACACATTTAGATCGGAAGTCGGTAAAACCTAACCTAACCTCGGGAATATCAACTTCCGTTCTGCAATGGATTGCACCATATGTATCGGACTTCCAACACAAATCTCTTGTGTGCCGTATAGGGAAGCATCTGAAATAATCCTGCAGTCAACACTGTGGATCGAGGATCCACAAATTAGCGACACGCTCAACAAAAATTCAGTGTATTCATTAGAATGCAGGCGGGCGTCCATGTTAACAAAATAAGATCACCCACAGTGGTGCGAGGCATGCGATGATTAAAGTGAACAGTTATCAGGTGTGTAGCACTCTACCACTTCGCTGCTGCAGAAGGTTCAAAGTAGGCGCCTGCCCTTTTATCCCTACGCGCCTGGTTGTCAACATCTCTCAATCAACACCTTGCCGCGCGACCGAGTGCATCACGTTGTTTGTTCTCATCTCATCACACCACATTAGCATACTAACAAATCAATTGGCGTGGAGGGAGAGTATCGCTCTGTACCTGTGGCAGACACTGGCTGCATTAGCATGTACTGTACTGTGCTCTATGTGTGACTTTGTTTCACACACCCTCCGCTCCCCTGTGGGGGGTGTTGGATTGCTATCGGTCGCTAGGAAAGCTGGCTTACATAACCACGCTGCAACTGTAGCAATAGCAACAGCCCCCCTCCCCATCCCATCGACCTCCATGTTAGATGATAGCATCTTAAATGGCGTTCTTCAAAATGTATCATCTCACATGCGATTTACTGAACGCACCACTCATTTCTGCATGCGCGTGTGTGTTTGTGTGTGGTCTGTTTGTTCACACACTGTATATGTGAGTAACCCTTTATGATTTAGCACAGTGGTCATAATAAAAAACCAAAAATGAAACAATAAAACAGATTGAGAAGGAGCCTTCATGTGTAGCACAAACTCATAGTTGTATAGGGGCAGCAACACCACCAGTGCACGTCTACAGGGGCTTATGAGCATGTTTTATATTCTCCCGGGGTGTTATCAGTACAGTAACAACGTGAGATATTGCTGTTTCATATTGCTGGCGCCGGCGTTTGGCACCGTGAAGCGCAGCGCCAATCTTTTGACGTGATCCAACAGAAAGGCAGAGACTTTACCGTTCTCCTCTTGTTCATTATTAACTCTGCTCGTGCACACTGCAGGCTCACGTGCACGCCAGCGTAGGGTAGAGCGGGCAAAGGAATTATTACAGTACGGGAGGGGAACAAGCAGGGAGATCCGATTAAAGAGGAGGGGCCACGCGTACGTCAGAGCGTCACACATTGCCGGATGATCAAAGTGAAAAATGCTGTTTTAATTCCAAGAGTCATATCTTATCTCCTGTCCAGAGGCTTAATGTGAAGAACTATGCTGAGAGAGAGAGAGAGAGAGAGAGAGAGAGAGAGGAAAGGAACATTGAGGCATTGATTCACAGTGTAATATGTTAGAATGTCCCCGGAGTCTCCCATTGCCCTCACAAACGCTGAAGCACCGCAGTCGATCTGCTCCAGTACAAGCAATATTTAATTAAAAATTGTGCAAACAACATGAACTACACTTCCCATTACTTTCCTTACATGTCCTAACAGAAAAACAACAACAAGTGTCTTCACCATTAATGCTCACTATCTGGTGACGTGAGACAAATACCCGGCCGGCATGCACAGCTGTGTTAATACAGAATGACAGCGCTTAAAATCCCCCAGTCCTCTCTCCAGCTGTGGTGTGGCCACTAAAGCAACTGACCCTCGTGGCTATCGGGACGGCTAACATCTTCCCCAGCGGATACACTGGGCTGTGCAAAACCTCACTGGGCTTACGTTGTTACTTGTTCAGCTCCCTTCAATGAAACAATCGAGCGCGGCGGGGCTCCAGTCTCCAGCCAATACCGCCAGTTAATTCCAAACTCATTAACAATGGAATGGTAACAATAGACCGCACAATGGCATAAGGTGTGGGTGGATTGTCTGAGGACAGGGAAAAAGCAGTCTTTACATTATCGTCTGTCAGTCATTTGCTAAGATAAAGGCTTCCTTAAGTCAGCAACTGGTGTAGAAGACCCCAGTTGCAATTTAATTACCATTTTGCTCGAGTTTTACAAAAGAAACATAAGTATGCGATGGCATGACTAGGGAGGATTCAGTTCATGAATAGAAATGTGTTTCACAGAAGACAGCGAAGCAGCATCGAAATAGCCCTGACATATTCATCGAAAGTTGCAATTTTTCAGTCTCCTTCGCCCCCTGGCTGAATAAGAAGGTGAAGAAGAACAAAAGATCTGGACAAAAATGAACCAATCTCCGGTGTGTTGGATGGGAACGTTGCTCACCTCTTATGCCGCTTTTTTTTATATTTCACTTACTTTTTTGTTTAGCCTTCAATAATTCCTACCGATTACTAAAAGTCAGTTTGGCCGTTGAAATTTAAATTAAGCCCTTCGAAGCCACACCATCATTCTAGACATAGTAATACACAGTACCGCGTGCGTTCTTCGACCATGGCTGAGGGCAGGAAGCACAGACGTGTACAGGACTTGACAAGGTGTCCATTATTTGCCACAGGCTCGAGGTGTGTGCGAGACGAATTTGAATATTGATTGAGGCCATTTAATCCACCTTACCGCCTATTGATATGTCAATCATCCCGTTAAATCTAGCTCAGCGTGTCAGCCCTGGAAGCGGCGCAAGGACACTGCTCCTCCTCTCTGTCGCGCTTTAATTGCAGTTGGCACCGTGCTCCGTGACTCACGGTGTAATGCGCTGGCGGAGTCGTTGTGATTTAGCATGCAGCCCGGGGCTAGAGACTCTCCGTACAGACCGGTGCAGTGTGCCATTCAGTGTGTATGTTGCATCTTTATGTACATCTTCATTAACGTTGCAGGGAGAACCCACATTCCCGTGCAGTGATCTGAGTGTGATGGGGATTAAAGTGTAACTGCTCCCTAAATTGTGTTTTTTGAACTGGAAACATTAAATGCACACTGTGATAAGAGGCATACATGCTGCGGTTAATATTGACAAAATTCCTGTTTTTATATAAAAATCTGGATTTTATGGTCTGAATACGGCTCTACAAGTCACCATTAAAAATAGCACTTGGCTGGTTTCCACCAGTACGTCTCACCCTCTCGTGCGTCATCAAATTCAAATGTTAACGTTAATGTTAATCCCACCCCCCCCTTTCCCTATCCCACCCTTCACTCAGCTCCTTTACAACGTTTTAGCATTTGTCAGGCTCAGAGCTGGTGTAGCCATCACTCACATGACATAACATAACTAGATAACATGTTTGGGGGTTATATGGGGGTGAAAGAAATCCACCTCCTCTAATCAATGTAAAATAAAAAATCTTCATCAGCAGTTTATAGAAATGTTATGCTCTATTACAGCATGACGATAGCCTTAATTATGAAGCTCTGTATTTTCAATCAGTAACGGCTTTGCATCACTCTCCAGGAAGAAATACAAACTGACGTTTAAGAGTATTCATTTTATTTCGGTATTACCTGTTGACGTCTCTGCCAGCTAATCAATATCCGATGGGTTTTCTGGAAGACTTGAGCTACTCTAAACCAGACAGAGAGGGCAAAGCAATTTGACAGACCCATCCATGGATCTAAATTAAGTAATAATCCTCGCTGTGAAAACACCAAACATGGGTACTAAAGAAAATCTCTAGAATTAATTTCTAAAGACACGGTACCACACACTATTGCAGTGAACACGCAAGAGCATAAATCACGGCTGAATGTGTTATGGAGTGAAACATCTCGCCTGACTGACACTTTTAGTCGTTTTGCATTTCCACATGGGCTCAGGGCTGCCTGCCTCTTCTTCTCTCCATAACGAAGATGAGGCTGTGAGCCGGTATTCAGTACTCTCTACCCCTCATGATACGAACCCCAGTGCTCGCTCGCTGAGTCCAGGACCGTGACACTGAGGTGAGGTCAGTGTGGGAAACCAACTGTTAACACTACTATTTAACTATAACTATGAATATAATGTCTATGTACCACTTGGTATTTTACATACTGTATATTCTATTAACAGATGAAGATAGATGGATGGAGGGATATATTCTATGAACTATATATTCTGTTAACTTGGTGTGTCAGTGTGTGTTTCTCTGTTTGTCACTTTATCTCTGGCCAAGGCGACGTTACTGTGGTAGGAGGTAAGAGGGAATGCCTGCCTCAACCTCCATGCCCGTTGACTGAGCGGAGCGTATGGCCACAAACTGGAACAACCCAGCGCTCTATACCAGTCTATGAGCAGGCCCACCACGCATGATTTCACGTGTAACTGCACCCTATATTGTGTTTTTTAAGCTTTAAACAAAAAAATAAGACTGCACTGTGATGAGACACGTACATGCCGGTGTGAATATTTAAATAAATCAACACGTCTGGCTCTAACACGTCAAATCTGTTCAATCTCGCCCTGGACAGCTGAAAGCAGAGTGAGAGCAGAGTGACTGCTCGTGCGTCATCAAATTCAAATGTTAATGTTAATGGAGCCCCCCTCTCAGCCCCTCCCCGTCCCTCAGCTCCATGACTACGTTTAAGCATTTTGTTGTGCAATGGGAATCAGGCTTAGTACCTATACGGTGAACATGAGACCACAACAGTGTTTCTGCAGCTACTGTAAATGTTTTGGGGGAAAGGCATTTGTGTCAGGTCACGCTGCCTGGGCGGCTGTACACGCTCAGCCTCCTCTGCAAAATGTCGTCGTAAAGTGACACGTCCATTCATAAGACCAGAACTGTTCAATTTTTGTTCCCCTGGAGATGCATTACGTTGCTCTATCTTGGTTATATTCAAACATCTTTGGTAATTGCCTCTGTGCTCACTGCTGAGAAAAAGATGGAGGTGAACACTGGGGCTGTCCAATTAATCACATTCTTATCGTGATTTCAATATTTGACTCCTACCAATTATAAAAACTAGGTAATAGAGGAAAAACGATAATTTTGCACGTTCCGTTTTGCAAGGAAAATTCGTATTCACTCACTTTCGCCCAATACAGGGTAAAAGTGAAATATCAACATGAACAGTATTAAGAGACATTTCACAGTTGAAGTCGTTTTTTACTGTTCATTTGTTTCACTGTTAAAGTGCAGTGCAATGCAACATCCTTTCAAAGTCAGCGAGTAATCGTATTACATAACTGTTGTAAGAAAATGTATCTCATTGCTTTTATACATCTTAACCAATTTATGTTATACTTTGTGATTGTTTATAACAACTGTGATTTCAACATTGACCAAAACAATCAAAATCACACAAGCGTGAACATATACGGTCCATACTGAGACATCCACCACTTCAAATATCCCACATTTGTGAACAACGCCGGGAAGTCTCTCCTGCCCCTCCTCTTCAGTTCTTGTAATGAACATCTTCAGAGCATTGGTTAGCCTAAAGACGCCTATTGGGGCTTTGCTTAGGCAAAACACTTTGTTTCTTTTGATAAATGGATTTATGATTGTGTGCCAACGAGGCGTTTCTCCTTTCTGTGCATCAACTGTTGAGATTGTGCCGGGTGCAGAAATTGAAAGATGATTGAAGTGGAAAGGGATTGTTGATAGAGCTCCCTATTAACAATGCTTTGGAACCAAACACAAAATACCTCTCCAAACAGGACGCCTTACAAAAATGTGCATACATGACGCTAGATGAAATACAGTAGGTCTTTATGGGTATATTTAATTATTACAGTACAGTGGGCAAGCCTCCGGAGCCAATGCACTTCACCCCACCACCCTACTATTTCTCAAAGCCTCATTTTTCATATTGGCGTACGTTGCAGTCAAATATGACGGAGACAGCTTGATAGATAGAGGCTCCGGAGAGATGATGCATGTCTCGTGTGATTGCTTCCATAGCCATTACTCAGACTATGGGGTGATTAGAAGGCCCGTGGCTGACACATCTCCCTGCACATATGAGGGACAAGCCTCAGAGGAGGGTCCGGTTAGCCGGGTCTACGCACCGCTTTGATTGCTAGGCTCAATCAATGGGCCACAGTAATGGATTATGTTCAGTCCCTATCAATCATCCCGCTAAGGAAAACACGTCAGGAAGGACAGACGACTTACAAAAGAGGCCAACATACTTCAGGAAACATCCTTTAAAAAATAAAAAAAATTGGTAGCAAAGGTTACATTCTGCCATGGCAGCTGGTTTAATACTATGCTTAGACATGTCTGTTCATGTCACTAATAATACAGGCATGTTTAACTATATATTTTAATTATCATTGAGTAAATAACAGATATAGGACATTAATTAACCTCTGTTTTAGGCTATATGAGAAGATGTCATTAGAGAAAATGAATAATTTCATTATCTCCAATCAGTGGCTGACTTACTGTATTCATGTACAAACGTCTGTTTTCCTATCTTTAGTGATTTACTAATAATTAGGGTTTATCTACATATTGGTTTATACGGGAGTTATTGTGCCTGTGCTCAATGCCAGTGAACGTAACTATTGCATTCTTATCTGCTCAAACTGCATGGTCCAATTCAATTAGAGTAAATTAGAATAGATTAGTTATGCCCTATTAAATTATTAGGAGTAGAGGCACTTCACAGAGCAATTATATAAGACCAATGATAAATATACTTTCCTATCTTATCAATCAAAACATAAGTGGCAAGTCAAAAGCACAAGTTAATTTCTGTTAAATGGTCAGTAAAAAGTCCAGCTCTACATCTACATGAGTACTTAAAATGTCAGTGGGTGATTGTTAGCTTGTTCAACAAAAAGACCCTCTTAAATATGCAACTGTAGACCATGGTCTTTCTTCTCTGTGTCTAGTCTTAAAACGAATATACTATAGGGCAGGGGTTCTCAAACTTTTCAGCTCTAAACTATTTTAATAGTTTTAAATTGTTATTTAATTTCTGAAAATCATCTTGTGATCCCCTCCTGTGTGTCTTGCGACCCCCGGGGAGGTCCCGACCGCCAGTTTGAGAATCACTGTTGTAGGGGATTTTGGATTGTATAAGATCGTTGCTTGGATGACCTGTTACAGTAATCCTTATCAAGTTATAACAATGTGTGATTATGCAATTCCTTTACCTTGATATTACTCAATAACTACAGAACTATTTCACTATATGAATCTAACAGTTTCATAACATATTCATAATAACAACAATGAAGCCACTAAGATTACTGGAAAGTGATAAATGAAAGAAAACAAAGAGATAAATTAGTTAGCTAACCAGTTAAAAGCCAATGAGCCAATATATAGCACTTCAGATGAAATCCTCCTGAAACACTTTTGACTGCATTTCCCATGAGGCATTGTGGCAGCTGTGTGGTTCCTCCTGGTTTAATGTAATGCCTTTATACATCCTCATCTGACTGCTCGTGTGCTGTATAACGGCAGCTACGATGTCTTGATATAACAAAAATACACGCATAGACTCTTGTCCCTAAGATATGAGAAAGCTTCGGTACCAATTTTCAGAAGCTAGAAACACAAACTGCAATATTTATTATTTCCATGGCCTCCATGGCAGTTTCCTGAAACAAATGGAATATTTTAGGTTTTCAAACTTTAAACTTCTAAATAAATACTGTCTGACTTTGCTGTAAACATAGATTTATATATGTCAACTAATTTGGAGTGATGACATGGCAGAATTCAGATTTCTAATTGCAGGAGATGACTAATTAATATCCTGTGTCCACAATTGAAGCTAATTAAAGGTGATAAATTATGTAAATGTTATTTTTGCACGGTGCACAGGTGTGTAGCTAGTGTGTGCATAATCACAAACAGTCTGAACTCTTCATAAAATCGTCTTGCCTTTCATTGCCTAAGGAATGAGCATCCTTGCCTATAAGGCACCTAGATGAGCTTTAAAAAAAGATCCTCTCCCGTTTAAAAAAACATCTGATTCAATATTACTGTAGTGGAGCTGGTCATGTTGGCCAGCTCAACGCTGCGGGTAGTCAGATCAATGGCACGTCCGTGAGAGGAGAAATATGGGAAAGGCATAGCGGAGCACAACATAATTTAACTCACGGCTGCTCTCTGCTTTGTGAGGGAGCCGGAGCTCAAAATGGACACGCGCAACGTCACACCTCAATGCGCCATGCCGTGTCAGGTCTTTGTTCCCATGACAACAACAACAATGGCCAACCATGAACTGCGAGGCGTACTCAAATATGTATCACGGTGTCACAACATCCCGCGCTGTTACCACGGCATCCAATCCAATGCCAGCCCGTGTTTACATGCAGGTGGCTGACGACAATAAGACGACATACTTAGACATATGTAGAGACTAGAGGAATTGAGCGTACAGTGCAGTCGCTGTGAGGGCTGCTTGGTTAAAGAAAACATCATAATCTCAATTGAAAATCATGATTATTCAACACTTTTACTCACTTACTTTGGAAAGATGTTGCAGTTCCTGCACATAAAGGAATGGTCAGCTATTGCAAGCTAAATGTAAGCTAATGCAGCTCCTCGCATTTGGCTGTACCATTCTCTGTGCGTTTATCCGACACTTCTACATAAATAGGAAAATAAACAGAGTGGAGAAAACAGTTTACAACAATAAAGCCATAGTACTGCGCTTTGCTTCACAATGTCTTTCAATGTGTGGGACAGCGCTGCGGAGGGATATTGTTGGATATTGATACACACACACACACAGACCCACTGTCGTCAGCCTTCCTCGAAGGACTGGATCTGTGTATATGAGACACCGCTATGGTCCGGTCAGGAAACAGCAAACATGTCATCTCCCGAGAAGGTGAGGAGCCATTTGCCAGAGAGAATTTATTTTAACAGACAGGTTCCAGCAGACGGCACTTCCACATTCGATTTTTGGAAGCAGGAGGAGTGGGCGGGGGGAGACGACCTTTCACCTTTTATGCAGACCAAAACGACTCAGCGTTCCATGCAAGTCAATGAGGAGGTACACGGATTTCACCATGCCATTGCCCAATATTTCTCTATGGGGGCGTTGTGGGTCTTTTGAGCATAGTACATTAATTCCCAGGTACCTACATATGAGGCCACAACGGTGTTTCTGCAGCAAACAGTTTTGGGATAAATCTGCTTTGTTTCAGGCCAGCCTTGCAGTAGTAGCTTTAGCTGCCATTAGTGACACACCCACTTAAAGACACGTTATTCTCCAGTACACTTGCTAAGTTCAAATCAAAACAATATTCCTCCACGCCCTCCGAGGCGCTGCCCCACACACATCCAAATGCACTCTGAAGCAAAGTAGCATGGTGGTACGGCTTTGTTGACGTGAGCGGTGCCCGCCATTTTGTTCATGTTCCTATTTACAGAGCCAGGGCTGTGTACGAGAATATTTTTTCAACACGGTTAGAACGGTAAGATAGCGAAATGTGAGGAGAAACTAAATGTGTATTAGCTTACAATTATCTTGCATTAGCTGACTACACCTTTTAAGAGAATGTACGCAATCCATTTTTGCCTCCACTGAAATGCATTAGAATGCTCCATCTTTCCATCATTATAAAATCTTTGGGTTTGCTCAGCAACGCGCCCGTCGGCATATGGTAGTTTGGGCTGCCGCCATACGCACCCCGGAGGAGCCCCGTCCCCCGGAGCGCCGGGTTCCTCTTTCTTCCCCTCCCTCCCGGGGGTCTTTTCAGCCCCCTGTCACCACTGTCATCTCAGGGACTCGCTGAGTCTTTTCTGCTCTGGCTTCTGCCACCACCAGTCACTGTGTGTGTGTGTGTGTGTGTGTGTGTGTGTGTGTGCGTGCGTGCGTGCGTGTGTCTGCAAGTGTTTGTCTGCGCGAGTTTGTACGTGCGTGTGTGCACGTGCATGGACACGCGTGTGTGCATGTGTGTGCGTATGTGTGTACACGCGTGTGTGTGCGTGCGTGCGTGTTTCTAGCAGGTCCCTCTCTTCCCCGCGGCTGCAGCTATAGCTCGGCAGTGCAGCACGCCAAATGTGAGGTAATTAAGACGTGGAACTCAACTCCGCTCCGCGGGGTACGCGACTGAAAGCCCTGATCTGTCAGACGTGGCCTTCTATTGTAGAGTGCCGTGTGCGCGCGTGTACAGTATATGCACAGTATGCGCCTAGTGCACTGTGCCTAGTCTGACGCCCGCGATACTTTCCTGACAGACACTCCACTGCTGTCCCTGACACGTCGCTCAGTTACCGGACAGATTTTAGACGGGCCGGTGTTCCAGTCGAGTCATCCTTAGCTGATGCGAAAGACTCACCCACTCCTGCATTCACACGTGGAATATTCTCTGGGAGGTCAAGATGGAGCGCATCTAAGAACTCACCAGAGTTTGAGAGCCTTCCCCAGCCCCCTAATGTCCCCCAGGAAAGCTTCATTATTTGTTGCTGTTAAAAGGGGGCGCCCTGTCGATTATAACACCCCAGTCCCACATTTGTTACCCCGTTGTCTGGGGTGTGAAGATTGAATATGCCTCTCGGCCTCCGTCAGCGATAATTCAAGTGGGCCCTGTGATTTAAAGAGTTCACGGGATGCGTGGAGTTAATCTAAGGGTGAAGAAAGACCCGTAAATATGCGGAAGGAGAAAGAAGTCTGAGACAAAGATGTATACCTGGCTATGTCCTGTGACTTGATTGACTTGATTTATTTGATTGATTTTGATTGACTCGTGAAAACTACATGCTCTTTACATAAATATATAAACATATTTAAAAAAAAAACATTAACACCAATCAATACACAATAAGGTAAATCCAGCAGGTTACACATGATATATATATATATTCACACAACAGATTAGCATGGCGCTATTCGCATGGTGCTGATGTTCTTACATAGCAACAATAAAGGATAAGATTTTAATTGATCTTATATTTCTTTCATCTGATTCCTTTAACCATTTGTAATAACTTATGTAATTTCAGCACCATGTTATGTATGCCGAGTGTGAAGCGGCTGGGATGAGGATTAGCACCGCTAAATCTGAGGCCATGGTTCTCAGCCGGAAACCGATGGA
>JAODOY010001887.1:0-12503 GCA_025399855.1 Forbesichthys papilliferus
ATATGTGTATATATATATATATTTATATTTTATGTGATTTGTGTAGCCTAATCATTTTCCCCACAGGTAGCATAGGATCACCTAACACGGGTACTGTACGTTATAATATAAGGACATGCTTACTATTGACTAATAATGTTAATAAATATATGGGAACTGGTAACCATGTGTATAGCGTTTGCTAGCTTTTTCCTGACAAATAAAGGTTAAAGATAAACAATAATAATTAGGTAAATTGAGGGCTTACAGTACCGGAGTCTTTACTGCACAGTCTACAGTAGCTATCTTGTCTGCCAGTCTCTTCTGAACCAACCCAACAATTTAAATTATGCCAATCTAACGTCTTTATATTTAATACAAGTGTAGTCCTGAGTTTCCATGAAGACTAGTGTTAGTCAACAACAAAACATAGCATAAACATTTTGTTTCATGGATAATTTTCCTTTGTTGTCTCTAATCTATGGTAGAGATAGGAATGACAGGACCTAAATATGGCGTTGCTAACCTACAGTGACGTCACATGGTATCTATGAAGTTTGCTCTTTGTTTGTAATTGTTTGCCTCTGCTGTGGCTGGGCTGTTTTCTTTTATTTTTTTTAAGCCACTTCATTAAACGGCAAGTATAAAGCTCATGAACGCAGTTCCATGTCTCGGCTTTCTTTTTTGTCTGCGCCTGTTCCCCCCCACACACACACACATTACAGCTTTTTAGTAAATGTTAACCTCACACACACGCACGCCAACTGCATATGATACAGTACAGCATGGTCTACATATTTGCCTAATGTACAAAATACTGTAAAACTGTTATGTTTTATCAAAAAGCTAGATCTTAGGCTCAGGTTTCCACAAACAAACTTGCCTGTTGCTTCAACATCAGACAAGCAACAATCTCGCCAAACAAACTAAGCATCTTACATTTGAACTAAAAACATCTAAGAAACAGTAGTCTCACGTGGGTGGTCCTTATATCTCTCACCTTAATAAGAACACAGCGGTGCATAATAGGTGCACGCGTCTGGGTCTCTTAACACCGGGCTGTCTCTCATGTGAACGGCCTTAAGCTTAACCGTATCCTCGTCGAAATCATTAGAGCTTGATCTGTATTTTTCAAAACTCTGGAATTTCGGAAACCATTTCATATCTTTCTCTTTAGTCTGCCACATATCAAAGAACACAGCAGAGTGCGCAAACCATTTGTTTAATGTTGCCATGGGAACAACACTTCTAGTTTGAAGAGGTCCATCAACTTCTGCCATCCTGATACTCAAAAATGTCCACAAATAATATAATGCAATGTTGAAAACAAGATGAATATTTTAATCTCACTTGCTGGCGCTGCTCTCATCATGGCAGATGTCATGACGCATGCATGCAGCTATATATATGCAGATATATGATGTGCAGGTGTCACGCAACATAGACTGGATAGTCTACTGACCAAAACAAGTTTATCCAAGTTGAAAAGTATGGCAATCTCCCATTCCACAGTCCACAGCAATACTACCCGGTAACTATTAAGATAGCCTAGCTGTTTATCAAAAAACATCGTCATTTTACAGTATACTGTCAGCGTCAAAGTCATCATGATGCTCAAAAACACCTCTTGATGCTCAAGTTCCTCCCCAAAAAATGCAATGCTGACAACAAGATTACGCAGCTTTCATCCTGGTTAAACGATAGCTCCCCTATCAATATCAATCTCATGATTCTTCTCTTTTGTCTCACTTTTTTCTCTGTGTCCCATGGTACTGTACTACAGCAGATCAAATGTCAGTTTCCAAATGTTTTTATTCTCACTTACTGTGTAACAGGAACGTGCATTCAGGATTTCCATGTAATGCACTGCATTACCTTATATATAATGGGATTTTTAAAGAAATCAAAATTATATTTTGTGCCAAATAATTTTTTTTCTAATGGGATTATTCATTTGTCAGATGTAATTTACTTTATAATGCTCAAAAAGTATTAAAAAATGTAGACTTGACTTTATTGTTTTAATATGTTTGTATTCTGTAGCCTACTGCCTTCTGCCGTCACAAAACATTTGTCATGTCCGCGCCCCGTGCACGAGCACGCAGTTCACCGCCCGCCTCCAGATCTCATCCATCCGCGGACACTCTCTCCACACCTGAGGTTCAACCTTCCAAGTCATCGGTTCTAAGCATTCCTCACGGTTCTCAATCACCAGAATACTGAACACCTGGTACATTATTGGACTATGTAGAGCAGTATCTCTTTACCCAGTCTGGTTGTTAGGTATTAGTTGTAGTGACGTTTACTGAACCGATTTGAAATTACTACAAGCATTAAATGATGGCTGGCATGGGAAGGCACCCTATCACTATTTAACCCTGGTATCTCTGTCGAAGGCTGAGCTTGATGGGGGCGTGGTAATGCCGCTCCCCATCAATCAAAATGTGTAATGTTTAACTCTATGGTTCAACTAGGCAGCTAGGCTAATGAATAACATAGCAAGCTATCATGAGTCACGTACCAAAGTAATTGTTGTAGTTCAAAGGGTTCCACCTTATCATATGAAGAAAAGAAAATTCTGACAAAATGTTGACTAACACCTGATCTTGAAATTGCTACAACAGTGTAATAGGGGCAGAACAGTATATGTTTCCAAAAAGAAACAGAGTGAAGCTAGCAAATTATACAGTACCGGTAGGCCTATATTAATGTTAGGGGTTACTAGGGCTGTCGCGATAACCGCAAAATTGGAATACCGCGGTGTTGCTAACCCAACCGCAGGCTGTGGAAAGCAACCGCCGGTACCGCAAACCGCAATGTTTACATTTTATTTCTTTCATGAGGCTAGCTAGCCCATCGAATATGACATCTGATCTACGGCGTGTGCGCTATCTAAGCACAAATTCCCCCAGCCCCATTCTAACCGGTTGTAGCCTCTTTATAATACATCCATGGTTGTAGCCTTTGGGAGTGTATGCATTTACGACACTCAGACATTACGCACACGGTGCGTAACAACGTTTTCTACAGTTTAGTAAAGTGCTGTACTTAGTCTGGGAAGTGCATTGTGCATCGCAGACACACTCGAGTGCTTCTTTTGGGACATGACTGCATTTTGTGTGGGAAAGAAAATGGAATATGTTGTCCCCTAATCTTTCGGGTTGTTAAACCGAAACTGTGCCATCATTTCTTTCTGTCTACATGCTACCTAAATCAAGGCTTTTGATCTTGCGCTATTTAATATGCTTAATTTAATAATTAATTAGTCATATTTTCCACCTGATATTTTGGCCCAACATCTGCCGGACAAAGTTACACTTGATTACCAGTAGGCCTACTAAACTGGTAGAAAGCATATGATGTTGCACAGTTGTCTCACCACGTACTGAGATCACGCTGTCTATAAATTACCCAGAATCACACTATTTCGGAAGCTCTGCGCAACGAAATTGACCATTCAAAACAAAAACAAAAAAATGGCGATAATACCGCAGACCGCGGTATTGGGGCACCCTTAATCACCGCAAGGACATTTTCTTCACTGCGACAGCCCTAGTCATTTGATCTGTGTAATCAGGGGGTATCAGATGGGCTAAATTGATGGCGAAACATAGATGTGTTGCCATTTTTTATACAGTTCTGATTTAAGCATACTAGCATATTGTCGCATATTGCATATTAATCATTAATCAAGAAATAATCACCTGGTCAATGACGCACCAAAACTATCTTAGCTACAGTACGGTACAACAAATATACGTTGACAAGCTAACCTCACTAAAAAACAGGTTGCTTACCATGAGTGTGTTCATCGATGCCTGGAAGTAGTAAATAGTTACAGTAGCTGACTAAAAAGCAGCTAAAAGTAATTTTTTATTTGTGGCATGATATGGTCTATCCAGCAGCTGCGCAGTTTAGCCGCCAGTACACTGCACGAGAGTACTGTTACCTAGATACGAACGACGTGATGACGCAGGGTGAGCAAAACAAAAATATATCCACAGGGTGAAGTAAGTTCACAGAACAGACATTTTTTCATGCTTACTCAGATACGATGAGACGTAGACCCCCCCCCCCCCCCCACACACACACACACACACACACACACACACACATTTAAAAAAAATCTTATTGCAGATCTACACAATTCGCGTGGATGACATATATTGAAGTAAAAATGGCGAATTTCGACAAAAGGTGACAAGTTTGCACCCTGAATATAAGCCATAAACGTTCCCAAGCCCATGTCAATACACTGTGCATCGCCATGCGTATCAGATGGTGCAAAGATTTCAGCTCTAGTGTCAAGTCTACAAATTTTTCATGCAGAAAAAGCACAAATTGGTGCTGTAACGTTTACACACACACACACACAACGGGATTAGACGGTGGAAACGTAAACAGGAGTTTTATATGAAAACTCAAACAATAACCCGCAAGGGGGAAAAAGAACAGCAACTCAATATAAGCACACAGGCTGATTAACACAACACAAAAAAGGCATGGGACATGAGAGGGCTGCCACGGCGCTTTGACTGTTGATTAGCACCCCGAAGTGACCACGAGTCAGCGAGAGGATGTCCTGATCACACCCCCGGACCATGGTGTGACAGGTGCATATAAATTTACCAAAATGCAAGAAATTAAGTGTTAGACTCAAAATGTTCTTGGGGAAAACCCACAAACCCCCCCTCCCTTAATGTTTAGGCATAAATTACATGAAGTGCCCCCCTTCCCCCCATCCCTCTCTTCCCGGGAGATTGTCCAGGTTGAGTAATTATATACTGTACGGCTCTTCATCTCTCACTCGCTCTCACTCTCTCGGTCTTGCTTGCTCGCTGTCTCGCTCGTAGTGGAGAGTATCTAGGTATAGCCTAAGCAAATCAGTAGTAGTTATTCCTAAGCAAGTTGCTGTTGTTTTCCTGCTATGTTTATAGGCTAGTATGTACTAACCCGAGTGCCTCAGCATGTATTAAAATAAAATTAAAAAAATGTTTAAAGACACTGCATACCCGGACAGAGACATCACCGCACGTCACTGCTGTGTTAATATAGTATCATGCTGGCCTTTAGCTAGTTAGCTAGTTAATCTGCTAGTTTCCTCTGCTACTCTTGTTTCGTGGAATGCCCATACAGTAAACCTGACTGTATGGGCACTGTCACAAGCATCCCATATCAACCTATGATTGCTAATGACAATTATCATGTCAAATATGCTCCTATTCACTTGGAACGTGGAAGGTATTAAATACGTGTATTGAATGCTCTGCATTGCTGAGACATTGGTAACATACAATATTGCTGTTCAGAGTATTCTGCTTAGCAACTATCACAAGAAAACATCTGATTGGTTCATTTTCACCCCATTTGCCTTCATGTAATTTATCTAACCGTGTCAGAACAGTCTGCTGCTTACTAATAGGTCTCAGTTTCAGGAGCTCTGCAGCTTCATTGTTTAATTTTCAAATTAGATCAATTATATATAATATTTATTTATAATATTTATTAGGCTATAATATATTTTTTAAACAGATCAATAATATATCAAGAATTGTGAAGTTATCAAAGAAGGGGTCCTATGTTAACATGCAACTTGTCCTGTTAAGATGCGTTTGATTCTGTAAATATGTCCTCCTAATGCTGCAAGTTCAACAAATGACCATTTTCAGTTTTTTACAACCTATAAAATGTTTTGCAACTCTGTTGTGCATAATAATTTGGAACATTGAATTTTGAGTTTTTTTATTTTTAAATAAAATTTCATTGGGTATAAATCATGAAATTTGATTTATACCCTAAGTTGATGACTTGAAAATTATACTGACATTCAGTCATTGCATCGACTATTTAGGATAATCAGTGTAAAATATAATTTGTATAATAATTTGGAATGCGGTGTATAATGCTGATTGGGAAGTTCAGTTGTTACTCGGACACATTCAAAATGATTACCAGACTGATTCTCACTGCGAAATTAAACTGAAGCTCATGAGATCAGGATGGTCTTGCAAGGCTACCTGTAAATAGCGTGTAGCTTTAATGCTACTTATTCCACTGTCTTCCTTCCAGGTCTCATGAGAGGCTGCTGGTCTCTCCTGAGCACCTGGAGAATCACCTGATGGTTGTAGCAGGTGACAGAGGAGGGGTGGGCATGGTTCCCACCATGGGCCGTCTGAGTCACCAGAAGGCCCAGTCCCAGCAGAACATCTGCGCTACTCCCTCCATGGATCGCCACCACATGATCAAGATGAACTCCCACCCGACGTCCGGACATGAGCATGAGTGTGGCCCTGCCCCCGCCATGATACATGGGGGCTGGGACCATGGGACGATGGCAGGACAACCTGGTGCCCGCCGCATGGCTTACGCCAGCAAGCGTCAGAGCACCATTGAACAGCTGCACTTCATCCCAGGGGGAGGGGGCCAGGGCCTGCGGACAGGCAGTAGGAACGAGGTGACCGTGTGAGAGAGAGAGAGAGAGAGAGAGAGAGGGAGAGGGAGGGAGGAAGCAAAGAGGGAGAGCAGATGGCAGCGAGCTGACCAGAATGTTCAGGAAGATGTCCCGAGGGATAGAGAGGCCTTGGCTGGAGGTTTGCACTGACGCTCCTTGGAAATCCCTGGTACCCCCAGTACACCTGCCCCCCCCCCAGCCCCCCATAACCTAATGCCAAGTGAGGTGAGCAGAAGAAGACATTGATCTCCTAGTGAGTTTAGTGAAATCATCCTTGTCGCTCTATTAAAAGGTCATGAGAATATTCAGCCATATTGTATATTGTGTATAGACAAACATGTCCACTTTAAAAAGAGAAAAACCAAGAAAGTTGCTTTCCCCTCCATGAGCGCAACTGAAAATCTCCTACTTGGGTGACATTAGTAACTTGTATTGACAGTTTGTGTTGAATTGTGATTGAGATTTATGACAGTGGCTCATGAGGTCTCACATGCTCCAACAGTGGTATGAACCACTGGAATCCTCTGTGGATAGACAACACAGAGAGATGAGGTGGGTTAGCTTGTCTTTTGTATTAGAAAAAAATATTTAAGACCAAACGGAAAATTGTTGCTTTTGTAATAAATTACATTGAGCTAATATCATTATTAATAATATTACGGAGCCTTGTAGGACTGTGTATTCTGTGTATTATATTTTTGTCTCTTAAAGTAGCAATTCGACTATTGACTAAATGATTAGTGCCCATGTGCCAAAATATTTAGATGAAAGAAACATTAATTAATGCCTTGGTTGATTTAAAGAGTTATGTTTTATATTTCTGGAAAAAAGGGTAAATGTACTGTATAATACCAAATGAAATGTGTCAGAAAAGTAATGAAAAAAGACTAGAGAATTTAACTGAGACTAACTAGGTGCTTTTATGTTCATGCCACTGTGTTTGTGCCACACCCATCTTTTTCTAAGAAATGTTTTGTTTAAAATCTTCAACATTTGAAATGAAACTCCTCATTGTACCAAGGTGGACTTCATTGCTACATTACATTGATTCATGCATTACATGGGGCATGTATTACCCATTTTGATATACAAATCATTGACAGTCAGTTTTAGGCTTTTCTTTACAGGTTTGCATAGTTCTGGGGACTTTTACGACTGAGCTCTATTAAAACATGTCACTAATTATCCCCTGAGTCTTGATATATTGCCTGTGAATATCTGCAAGTCAAGATGTTTACTTTGTGTAAATGAGAGAGGAAGGAGTTTGTTTAAATGAACAGCAGACACTCCATAACAAGGGCTATATACTGAAACGTATTTGTGTGTCTGTGGTCTGTACTGTGTCTACTTTGTATATTTACTAGTTTTATCTCCCTTAAATCTACAAGGAAATTCTAGAAAAATTGTGTTCTATTTGTGAGATTTAATGTAAAAAGAAATCAGCCCATGGTATGTTTATTTTAATATATTAATTGTATTTATCATGTTGATGCAACTATAAGGGGTTAATTGGGACAGCCATGAGGTCCTATATTGTCCATTGCATACTTGTATTTTTAGGTAATTGCTAAATATGAATATAGCTGTTTGACCAGCGGTTGAAATTACTTCTAGACATTGGGCTTCCTTTAGTATGTGGGTAATAGCAAAGTCTGATAACTGATTGATGCTGATTGCTAATGGAATATTTTTTCTTATGTATTTCTACGCTATAACTGATTTCATGTGTTCATGATAATGATAATGTTATTAAAATTGTAGATTAACATTGATATTATTATTTGCATTATTATTATTATTATTTATCACATTCATTTCTAATTCAGTGATTTTTTTATCTCTATGAAACTAAATGTATAATCCAAGATTTTAAATATTCAAAATTTTAGTGGATTTAAAAGGAAATAAATTGTATTCTTTGATTTCATTAGCATTTTTTAATCTAAGAGAAAATAGAAATTGCATGAAGATGTCAAAAGCCAGTGTTAATGATGTCATAGTGCTGATTTATGATGTCGCAGTGTGTACTATATGTAATCTATCATGCATCTGTTTTATTTATGTACCCGTGTTTGTGAATTTTAATGTTCTTATGAATTATGAACCTCCTCTTGATTTAATGTTCTTAGGAATGCTGAACCTCATCTTGATTTAATTTGGAATATGTCTGATCTAAATGTGTCTTCAGGAAACACACATTTAGACAATTCTAAGACCTGTTCTTTACGTGTTCATGTCTACTTGTAATACATATTTAAGGCCTGTAGATTAAATAATAAAAGGGACATTGATCAATCCCAGCCTTCTGTCCAGCTAAATTCACCAAAGCCACAACTTTTTACACATTTAAAATTGTAGATAAAGACAACACAATTACAATGTTGAATGTGCTATTACCACTATTAAACTAGTGAGTGCATTACATTTTAAGGTCAATTTCAGAGATAAGAATGTCAGCCTAAAAGTGATGTTTGAAAATATTTTCTTGTTGCTATCAAATATATTTTTTAACTTGCCAAATGTTGTGGCCTCGTCAGCCTTATCTTGCATTCAGGTGGGTGACAAAAGAATCAGTGAACAGCTGCCATTCTTTTTTTAATGAGTGTTGGTGAATTACAACGACAAGAGACAAGTGGCCATTGCAAGCCAACTATAGACTAGAGGACTATTTTAGGCAAATACTGAGGAATGCGACCCAGCAACTAAGAGTGAAGGCATCCTGAAACACGTTGCTGAAACCCATTATACAACCACAAGTGAGAAATGGCAATACGATCTCCCTCTTTTGTTGTACTTGTGAATGTAGTGTTAAGCTGTGTCTCAAATCATGCACTTATACTTCATATTCATACATAATGCACATAATGTAAACCAGGGCTAACTCCAGTCCTGGAGGGACATCTCCAGGTATATCCTCCTAGATATCTCCCTGCACCAGCACACCTGATTCAAATGAACGGGTCGTTATCAGGCTTCTAACAACCTTGAATCAGGCGTGCTGGAGCAGGGAGAGATCTAAAACATGCAGGGTGCGGTCCTCTAGGACCGAAGTTGAATAGCCCTGCTGTAAACTGAGAAGTGTGCGAAAATGCAGTGTACTCAAAGTAGCCGGTGGGTACTCAAAATGTCTAAGTCTTGGATGGTCCGAATGCATAACCCAAAACAAAGTTAGGAACAAATGACAGTTGGATTTCCATGCTATTTCTATAAGTCAGTTGTGGAAGAGAATGTCCATCCTCATTTACGTTTGATTGGAAAAGCCCATTGGTTTTTACTTAGACAGTATTAAGCTTAAAATTTGAGATTCAGTTTGATTTTAACATCTTATTTTTATGCTAGTCTTTTCACTTCTGTTGTAGTTCATGTCCAGTTATGTACTTACATATGGTATGCATGCTATATCTGCGTGCTTGTGATTGCTTAACGAGAATGCATAATATAGTAATTGACTTGAGGTGCTGTTGTCACACTGCTGTGTGTGTGTTTGTTTGTGTGTGTGAGCGGCGTGTGTGTCTGCAACTGCATTTACCACAAACTGAGGTGTTTAGCATGGGGCATTTTTTTATTCGCAAAGCTACTCGGCATACCTCAGAAAATTTTGATTACATTGATTTAACCCATACCCTTATGTGTCTTTCTCCAAGAATATCCATAGGCCTCACAAATGTCCAATCCATTGTTTACTGGCGGTCAGTTCTCACATTTGTAGAACCATGCTGGTTAATTAATAATAATAAAACTACACAAAACCTTATTTTTTTAAATTATTTTTTAAATTTATTTTTTCTCTTTTTTTTAGACGAATCTGCTGCCAGAGCTGTGCTGCGGTTGGAAACTAGTTACTTGGGAACCAGTAGGCACATAACACCGGTCTGCTGTCTTTCTATTAGTGTTGTCACGATAACAGAAATCTAGTAGTCGATACAAATACCAGTGAGTGGGCTCCGAGGAAGTCCCACCAGACCTCCGTGACTCGGTGCCCACGAGAGTGCTCCTAGGTCGGGTAAACATTCACCGAAATCCTGGTGCTGCACAAAACCTTATTAATCCTGAGTATTTTTTTTATTTTCATATAGGATTTCAGGACGGAATTTGAATATGAAATGTGGAAAAGGTCAAATTAAAACAAAACTAACGTGGGGGAAACATACTGGCCTTTCTAACAATACACATTACTAACATGATGACATCCCAGTCATATTAATCTTAAAAACAATGGCTTGTAAAATGTAGCTAACATAGCAGGGAATTACTGCCTGCATTTGTTCAGTAACTGATGCATGTGGCTTCTAATACGGTAAAACCCAGACATTTTTTTTTTTTAGAAGAGTGCAGGGCATGGGGTAATTGGTGTGTGTGAATGTGTGTGGGAGAGGGAGACAGAGAGAAATACATTATTCATGCAAGGTTTGAATTCATATTGTCACGTTGGGAGACCGTATGATTATACAGTTGACCGCAACCCACCCCTACAGAGCTATCATTGAAACACTGCTCAACTACACCCCACAGACTTTGGAAAGCCAGGTCACTGCGGGTCTCTTTATTATGGATTGAGCAGGTAATACAGTACAATGGCAATGTCCGGTGGGGACAATGTTGGTTTAAACAAACAAGCTCAAGCAAGCGCAATCTAATGGATTTCACCCCCTAGGACTGATACGCGACGTATTTTTCAGTGATAGACTTGTCCTTAACGTCATAGATTTGAAGATTAAGCTCACACTGTAATGTCTTGTGATCCCTGTCATCACTTCATGTGTTTACCTTGTGTGTGTTTGAAGCCTGTTTGCCCGTCACTCCCTGCCCAGTGTTTCCCTGTCTCGTTAATTCCACCTGTGTCTGTTTAATCATGTCTGATGTGCTGCACCTCCTCCTGGTTGTTGTTAGCAATGGTCTGTTTTCCTGTTTTGTCTACTTGTGTATTTAGTCCCAGTGTTTTCCCCAGTCCTGTGTGGGACATTGTTGATGTGAATATTGATGTCGCGGTGCTTCCTGAGTTCTCATACCTGTTTGCGTTTTGTATCTTTTTGTATAAACCTTGAAAATAAACGTTCACTACGTGTCTCGCGTTTGGGTCCTGACCTCCGTGCAGCGTGACAGAATGACCGACCGACAAATTGACCCAGCGGACAGCATTCCGAGGCCTCTCCTACCCAGTTCTCGCCTGGCCATATTTCATGGCCGCCGAGGAGGTCACAAAGGGAAAAATAATAGTCGTGGCTTCAGCCTACAGCCTTCACCGTTTCCTGCAGTGACTTCATAGGCCAGCCCTTTGACACTGCTGACAGACATTGTAAGTCGTCGCCCACAAGATCTTTTTATGCGTTTTTTGTTGCTTCCCCATGACTGTTCGGGGAAGTCTGCATCACGGCTTCAGCCAGCTACCGCTCGATCAGTGCTGGAGGGGGAACTACCGGAGTTAATCCCTCCAGGGCCGTCTCTACGACGGTAAAAGGGGGCTCCAGAACCAAACAGTTTTTAGCAGATTTCTCAGTTTCGGGATCACGTCAGCAGCACGGTCTTAGTCCAGGTCTCCAGACCCGTCTTTGTTCCAGCTACATTGATAGCTGTAGTCCAGGCCCCAGTGCCCATTTATCTTCCCATTTCGGCCTCCGCGCCTTCTGTACCTGAGCCTGCCTTTGCGAATGTGTCAGCGCTCTCGGGTGCTGTTACTCTGACTGAGCAGTTGGCCTCCACCACTGCTGGGCTCCAGAAGCCACAGCAGCTCCCGCCGGTCCCTTCTGCTGCTGGGCTTTCCATGCCGCAGCAGCTTTGGCCAGCTTCCTCCGCTGATGGGCTCCAGAAGCCGCAGCAGCTCCAGCCAGTCTTCCAGCTGGCCTCTTGAAGATGCATCGGCTTCCCTTTGCTGATGGGTCTTCCACCCTGCAACCATAGTCGAAGGAAAACGCTTTTTCGATTTTGTGATCGTATCATCTGATCTGAGGCCGGATGTTTTGGACACTCGGGTAAAGAGAAGGGCAGAGCTGGCTACTGACCACCATCTGGTGGTGAGTTGGGTCAAGGGGTGGGGGAAAACTCTGGACAGACCTGGTAAGCCCAAACGGGTAGT
>JAODOY010001889.1:0-12501 GCA_025399855.1 Forbesichthys papilliferus
ACAGAAAGTGTATTAGCTTACATTTAGCTTGGACAGAAAGTGTATTAGCTTACATTTAGCTTGGACAGAAAGTGTATGAGCTTACATTTAGCTTGGACAGAAAGTGTATTAGCTTACATTTAGCTTGAAATAGCTGACTGTACCTTTAAAGGCAGAGCCTGAGGTAGCGTCCCGGCCTAAATTCCAGATAAAATGACTGCATGGGCCCAGCTGAGCTGGCGAAGAGAAAGCTCTCTCTCTCTCTCTTCCTTGCACATGCTCTTGTCGTTTCTCCCAGTTGTTCACCCACATAACTCCACATTTATGTTTCAGCAGCACTTTTTATAATTCTCTCAAGTGACTCTGCTTCCTTTGAATGCTGAGCTCATTTCCAGGCCGTGAAACAGATGAAAGGGGTCCAGAGGTGTAGGGCCATAGATGGGGATCTACTGTAGTCTCTCAGAGCCCGTCCTTACTGGTTCGATCCCGGCTTACTCCTCACCAAGTGCCGAGGTGTCCTTGAGCAAGGCACCTATACTTCTCCCGGTGGTTGGTTGCACCTTGCATGGCAGCAATCGCCATCGGTGATTCAATGTGTCTGTACAGCGCTTTGAATGGTCGGAAGGTCAGAAAAGCCCTATATAAATGCAGTTAATTTACCATAAAGTCTGGGACATAGCTTTATTGATTAACTGCTTTAAGAGCTGCTTTTTTGACAGTAGAGGTATGTGTCATTGACATGCACGAACACCAATCAGGTGCCACGATGTATCTCATCGACCAAAGTCTGGCTGTTCTTATACGTCTTATAGAAGTCTTTAAAGCACTGCACTAGTGTGGTGCTGGAATTACGTATAGGCTACAACCTGCAGAAATTTTTCACAGTGCTACCAAAGAGTGGTGATGGCACAATCCAAGAGCGAAGTGTACCCCTCGTTGGTACAGTAGCACACCCACGCCACTGTGAAATAGGTCTATTGATAAACACTACCCCACATCCTGATACTGCTGACGTGTTTACAGGGGCCCTATGTGTCAGACGATCAGCGCCAGTCACTTGTACTGTGTCATGAACATAAGAGGCTGAGAAGTCTACGGAGAATACCGAGGACGGGCTATTCGACTTCCATGCCAACAATGAGGGAACGCATTATCCCACTTGTAAATGGCATCGTGTTCTTAAATGGCAGCCTCTGGAGAAAGCCCTTTCCATTTATTTTGGCAAAAACCCTCCATTTAGGGTGAACGTGCGATTAGGCGCGTGCAGTCTGTATCTCTGTGTGAGGCACAGCAGCTGGACAGGCATCAATGTGTGTGCCAAACCTCCGAATCAAGACCAGACCAACTGATTAATGCGATTAAGGTTGATCCCTGCTGGGGTACAAAGTGTACTCGAGATGTAAAAATCTGTTGACGTTGATTGATAATCTTTCTTAAAGCCGGTGGGCTTTAAATATTTTAGTAATAATACTAGAGTGTGATTCTCAGTAGCCCAGCACCTTAATAAATGGGTAGTGGGTAATATTTTGCTATTAAGATGCGGAGCACGTTATCATGTTGTGAATAGTGTTTTGTTGGAGACTGTGTATTGCTCTGAATGCTGTTTGTCTATTGTGCTATAATGTATTGTATGCTTGCTCTCCTCTGTGTACTTGTCTGGCTGTGTTTCCTAAGTCCCATTATTTAAAGGTAGGCCTATAGTTAGGAAACACAGGATTAGATTGAGACTAAGTCCCATTATTTAAAGGTAGGCCTATAGTTAGTCTCAGTCTAATCCTGTGTGTCCTAAGTCCCATTATTTAAAGGTAGGCCTATAGTTAGTCTCAGTCTAATCCTGTGTGTCCTAAAGCCCATGCCTTTAAAGGTAGGCCTATAGTTAGTCTCAGTCTAATCCTGTGATTCCTAAAACCCATGCCTCTAAAGGTAGGCCTATAGTTAGTCTCAGCCTCGTTCTGTAATTTAGCATTACTTCACATAAGCAGGTCTGATACGTAGACCTGTTTAAGATAGTGTCTGACTTTCCCAAAGTGAGGAAGTTGAGAATCATTGGCATTGGTAGCATTGTCCTTTCAAGAAGTCTGTATCTGTACTTTTGGTGCAAAGATAGTGGTGTTTCATTTTGGTTACTAATTTCAGTTGTTACATTTATTATAAGCAGTAACTGTAGTCTATTTACACAAAATTCCATGCATGACGTCTGCGCACATGCATTGATGTATGCACATGTGTGTGCGCTGCAGAAAGTAGATTCTTCAATTCGGTACATTATTGGAGCAATTCAAGGGAGAAGGCAATTTCTTTCCAGGCAATCAGTATGTTTATACTAGGCTTACAAATACGGACATATACGCTGCCTAAAACACTTCTCAAATAAGTCTTTCTCCCCCCTTTCCCATTTAGATAACTTTACATAAAAGTATGTGAAGAGTTCAGATGCAAAATCCTCTGTCATCTGAAAAAGGGTAGCAATTTAAAACAGCATAATTTATTTGATTTCTATATTTGGGTTCACTACTTTCAAGTTTATTACAATGAAAATGTTGTTTGTCACTCAATAATAAGTCCTATCTTCCAATGTAACCAATTATTTAAATATAGTCAATAAAAAAATGTCAGATGGATTTAGAGGTTTTTGCATATAAACTCTTTACGTGTTTAATAGAACATAAGATGGAATTTGCTAACACAATGGACATGTACGGTATAGTAACGGCACTGTTAGCTAATAGTGATTAGCACTGCACCTGATTCAACCTATTTAACTGCTGCGGTTGTAGCCTATATGGGCTCACAAAGCATGGATAGACCGTCTGAAAGAAACGTTATTAAAAACAGTATAGTTCTAAATCAGTAGAGTTCTCACAGGTAGTCCACCACAGTGTTATGGACACTCTCCTGTATCGCTCACATTGGTCTCTTGTGAGCTCCAACATCTGTTATTGGCTGGTTTTTAGACTGACCCCGGCTGAAACACTAGTGAGTATTTGTTTACATGACACAAATGTACAGTTCAGAACTGTACCACCACTAATAAGGGAACATATGCTTTTTAATCTGTTGGTAAATGCTGCATTTGTACATTTGGCATTTTAGGCTAGTTAATGTTTGTGTCATTAAATTTGCCTACAAATACTCTGCCTTAAGTATACTGGATGTCATTTCTAATATACAATGTGTTGCTTTGAGTTATCAGTTTGTTAATGATGGAGAGACAGCGAAAACATTTTTTAATATTGTATAACAGAGAATTATTGCAATAAAGTGTACACAAATGAATACCCTTAACTAAATTCTGAGATAATCTCAATAATTCATTGTATTTTAAATCCATTAACAGTACAATACAATACACTAAATATCATACTG
Organism: Forbesichthys papilliferus; assembly: GCA_025399855.1. NCBI lineage: Eukaryota > Metazoa > Chordata > Actinopteri > Percopsiformes > Amblyopsidae > Forbesichthys > Forbesichthys papilliferus. Next base: position 3,346 of record JAODOY010001889.1, read on the forward strand.
TAAAGGTTTGTTTGCACTCCTGTAGGACTTTTGCAACGTTTATTTCAGTAGATTCGTGTTATAGTCATTCATTTGCTTGTTGCAGTCATTTGTCAAACTGACAGGTCAACAACAATGAACTCCTCGATAAATGTGCTTCTGTACTGTAGATGACAGTTATTTTCACTGTTATATGTAATTCAACAATAATAAAACAATGTGTCTACATTGCTGTCCTTACAAGTAGTGTAGTATACCCAGAAGATTTAGACGTTAAAAACAGTGGTACAGTACGGCAAGAACACTAGTACTGCCTTAAGATTTCCTATTCCTACAATTTACTTATAACTAAGAGAGATGTGGCCTCTGTGACTTATCCATATGCATGAGCTGTAATCAGATTAAATCATATATAATGTGTATTAGACACTCTGGGAGACTCCAACGATGCAAATGAGCAAAACTGCTTCATTCTGAAGATGGCTGCGGACCATTTGCTGTGAATAGGGTCATCATGGAAACATAGTGACATGTCGCCAGGCTCATACATCATTTGTCATACTGCAGAGAACAGAAATGAAGCAAAAATACAGATGGCAATATGAGTTAGATAGGGAACACAGATAAACCTGTGTGGAGACTAGCAGATCGTCACGCTATCACAATATCTCACTGTGCTATGCTGCCTGAAGATGTATTTTCAAGTCTGACAACACTTTCACTGTCAAGTTGTGACTGAAATAGAGTTATAGGTTTCCAGAATGTCCTTTTTGAATGTTTATGGTGTACAGTTTGCTTTCACTTTTGGACCGGCTGTCTTAGTGTTTTGTCTCACAGTATTGTGCCTTGAAAACTGTTTTTGAATGTCTCTATTCTCTATTAAATTCTTCCATCTTTGTTCTTCCCACCAACCTCTATGTATTTGTCAAAAAAACAGAAACCTTGCTGATACTGAATGTAGGTTGTTGGCAGTACTTTTTGAGAAGTGAATGTCATTACATATTACAGAGGTCATTGTTTTTCGGCCCAAGGACCACTTGGCTGATAAAAACATGGCACACATATCACATATCACATATGCTATAAATTATTTAGTTGCCAGGCCAACAACATTGTTAGGGGGGCTTATAGTGCCATGTATAAAAGTAGGCCACTAACTAAGTCATTATAATAATTAACTGATTTATATATTTATAGCACATGTTGTATTTATGTTAATGTTTATTTTCTGACTATATAACTTTGTAAGAAAACCTCTGAGGACACCCTAGCGGTGCCGGACCCCCTGTTGAAGACCTCTGATATATTTTATTGGTAGACCATGTCATTCAGTCCATTGATAGAATGCAGCGTGGCATCAAGGCTAACACATGTTGTTTGCTAACGATAATGATTGGTGCACGACCTGCTCAGCTGTTGACAAATGTACTACATGTATGGACGCGAGCGCCTGCTAAATGCTGTACATGTAAAAATTCACATAGCGTAGCTAGCAGCAAGCTATCGTGCGTCTGCATGATGACCAATGCCAAGCAGACTGTCCTTTTTGTCTTCCATTCTATTTCTTATCGCCGGTCTCACCTCTCCAGTGTCGTCGTCGTATCAAATTCGGTGATATCAGCGTTTGGCTTTTTTTGGCGCTGACCTCTGTACTTAAAGGTGGAGTCAGAGCTTTGTTAGCTGATACACTTTCCGTCATATTCAGCAAAATGTCCTCTGTGTGCACACTAGAAAGAAACTAAAAAAATCTGGTGTTTCTACAAAGGCCTGGCTCTGTAAATGGGAACACATACAAAGTGGTGCAGATAGCACCACACAACACTATCACAGCCTTGGCAATAAGTGGCCAATGTGTGTGTGTGTGTGGGAGGGTGTATTTATTTTGATGTTGAGTTCAAATATCACCAATCCTATTCCAAAGAACCCTGCAGCCGAAGCTACAGTGTGAGGGCTTCCAAAGGGGAATCATTACATCTGATCCAGGTGCTGTCAGCTCACTTGACAGGACGTGAGACCTGATGGGTCTGATAATCAGAACGGTCTGCTGTCACATATGTGCCATGAGTCAGCACTGAGAGAGAGAGAGAGAGAGAGAGAGAGAGAGAGAGAGAGAGAGAGAGAGAGAGAGAGAGAGAGGCCTACTTGACTGTGTTTGGGCCACAGCAGAATAAACCAAAATAGAAAAGGGGAATCTTTCTCCAGGGTCAGTTAATTTCTTATTTTAATCTTGTTTAATTTTCTCTGCATTTCTCTATTTCTCTTGGGAAACACGTAATCTCTCCACTGTAAAGCACTTTGAGCTGCAACTCTCGTATGAAAGGTGCCATACAAATATATTATTTAAACATTTATTGAAGTTGGAGATGGATAGAGTCATAACTTTATTGAGGCTACTTGGACCTACTCAAAACAAATAAGGTTTTGTCTAACAGCTGCAATAAACTGGCGTTATTAGGCCGATGCCTCTGTTCAGTGTTTGTGGATGTTTAGCAGTACCCCAATGTATTGATTTTAATTATCTGTCTTTTTGCTGCAATACACTGGAAAAAAAGCAAATATATTTGTTTTGAGCTTGCTTATGATTACAACAAGCACATTTGGCTGCCAGTGCAGTAAGTAAAATTCACTTGACAAGATTTCTTAAATTAAGTGCAGATTTACTTAATTTAAGTCACTAGATAAGCCATTTGTATTAGAAACAAGTCCAACTAGATCTTACTTCTAAAAACAAGATCATCACACTTAGATGGTAGTTTTGCAGTGTAAGATTGATAATATTAGGAGTTCTCATCTTTATATGAGAAAATATGTAGTGTCCTGTTTAATAATGTATTGTCAAGCTTCAGAGTTTTAGCCGTCCCACTTTCTAAGTGATGTTACTGTAAGCAACACAGTGCTGGTCAAGTTAAGTGGCATGTTGTCATAATTGTTCTGTTCTTATCTCATCTATTCATTATGCTGCATCTGTTCAGCTGTCTGGACATAATTAAAACCGCCATTTGTCTTTTGTGTTCTTCAGACAGACACCCGTTGAGAAGTTATTTAGGAAATAATTAGGATGGACTATAAAAACATAATGAAGTTAAACACTATCCCACTGCTACAGCATCTAATTGGAGTGTGTGTGCGTGTGTGTGCGTGTGTGTGTGTGTGTGTGTGTGTGTGTGTGTGTGAGTGTGTGCGTGCGTGCGTGCACACATACTGTATGAGAGTGGGCTGCTAATGATGTGAATTAAGATAACTAAGTAAAGCTGTGGAGTTGTGTAATGGAACATCGACTAGAAGATAGTTGAAATATCTGTGTGGCAGCAGTCCAAGATTAAACTTGAAAGCAGTTTTATGTTGAATTACCCATTCAAGGTTGCTTGTGATCTGTCAGTCTGTCAGTTTGACGGCACAAACCTCGATTTGTATTCAAATCTCAGAGACTACAGTATATCCCTAATGATAGTTTAAAATGGCGCCTTTACCAAGAAAAGCCCCAGAATACAGCATTTGATGTAAACATGATTCACAGGGCAAACCTCCTGTAGAGTTTCCAAGGACGTTGTGGGATCCCAGATGATACTGGCATTAATGGCGGTTTGCACCAATGTCCAGAACTGTCTCTAGCATAGCGAGACACTCAGATGCATTTATTTGACCATAATAAGTGAATATGCTCTGGGAAGTTGAGTGTAACCAATAGCCTTGGCATTTTCATATGACTATAATCATGGATGTCAGACACACATCAAAGCAGTTTTCTGATTATTGGCAGTCTTATTGTGTAAAAATGTATGTCTGTGCTTATAGAGCAAGCTAATTGTCTCTAGGCTAATGGCCAATTTATCATATTTCTTTCTTTCTTTCTTCAGATAAGGTTTGATTTGAACCTTCCTCCCATAGCTGATAATAAACACACACACATTTCTGACATTCCAGATGAAGGCTGTTTCGTCTGTCCGTCTGTCTCACACAGATGCGTACACCATCTTGTTTCTTTTGTCCGCTAGCCTTTCTCCTCAGCGCACGGGCTGTCGCCCCTAGCGACTGTAACCCAGGGTGACCCGCCTCTGCTCTCTGTGTCGCTGTCACGCTCAGATTAAGCCTCCGCCACGGATTAAGATTGATGGATTACGTATTGGATTATGATGAATGACAAGGCACAAAACGCACACACACACGCACACACTCCTGTACTTACCCTGCTTAGCAATGGACTGCGTAAATCACTTAGTTTGGGAAAAAAATCATAAAAAATGATAGTCAATGGCAAGAACACAATATTTTATTGACCCCGTTTGAATTGTGAGACGTTTGACTATTTAAAAGATAACTGTTCAAGTCAAGATTGTTGCAGTTTGTTGTGAAACTATAAAGTAATCTTTAGTTTAGTGTGTAACTGCTCAGTGAACGCACAACACCCGTCACCAAAACAACGCTCTCTTCGGTTTGAGGAGTGTGGCGCGACAACGTCATGGCACTTACACAGGGTTTGTAGTCTTGCTAATTATTCATCAGTCGTCCATTTTACAATGTTTTCGCTTTTGTTGACTTCTAAGGTTAATTATTGTTCCAATAAAGAGGATTCAAATCTAAAAAGAACTGGCTACACAGGTTGTCATTTTTTGGAAGGGGGGAGACAGGGTAGTGATTGTGAAAGTAATATAGTAATGTAGTAATGTCTCTTAGTTTCAAATGAAACTGTCGAGGGGGAATCTCTGTTGCTATATAAATGAAATAATGTAGCGGAGGCTTTTTATCCACGTACAGCGAGTACATACAGTTACGATAATTTAGGAGCAGACACTGTAGGGCTTAGGTTAGTCTCAGCCTCCGCCGTTCATCAGCACTACGTCACATACAGCAAATCTGTGCTGAACCAATCAGCTCAGATTATTATTAGCTACGGGCATAGTTTATGTGTGACATTAACCCACAGTGAAAGACAATCACCGTCAGTTCATCCAATCACCAATCGTCCTTTTCTTTAAATGGGTTGTTTTAATGGGAGGCTTCCCAAATGGTTTGTGTGTACCCAACCACTGGGTGTGTCAGGAAGGACAGGTTTCTAAGGCATCTTCCTCCATGATGCTCAGCGGTACGCCAGGTTTAGAACCCACAACTTTTGGAACTGCTAGTCTAGGCCTATTGCCCTGTTCTGATTTCCACTGTGCACACACACACACACGCACGCACGCACACACACACACACACACAGGTACCTTGTTTATAAAGAAGGTTCCTAGTTTGAGGTCTCTGTGCAGGATGCCTCTGTTGTGCAGATATTTAAGCCCCGATATGATCTGCCGGAGATAGTAGCGCACCTCTGGCTCGGTCAGCGTATGCCTCGCCTTCCAGGAGGGTGACTCTGAACGCGTTGCCGCGGTAACGGTGTCTTCGCGCCCTGTTTGCGCTCCTCCTCCCCCCCTCAACTTCACCCCCCCCCCACCATGTGGTCAATTCATGATGGATTAAGAGCCTTCCCTTGATTAACCTGGCCAGTGGAGAGTAGAATGTATGATGGAATAAAAAAGCCTGCGGTTTGCACAGCAGTCGTTTGTGTTACGTGACTGAATGTGTTAATTAGGTCATCTTGGCTATGTTAAGGGCTCCTATTGTGCCGTTTGTGTGCAGTTCATTTACCCTTGCATTGTGTTATTTATATCTACTGAGTTAAATCTAAAGCTCCTCCCGTCTGGCCATAACGCCCCGATGCAGAAAGCATGTGATTGCACCAGATGTTTTGATTTGCAGACCTGGCTTCAGCTATAAACTTTACATTTTCACGTTTTTCACAGCTCAAGTACAGTGGCATCGTTTTGCCAAATGACAAACCGAGACAAATGCTTAATATTCTCCATCATCGTCGTCATCATCGTACAAGTGAGGTGCTTAATTTCTGTATGTTTGTGTGTGTGTGTGTGTGTGTGTACACGTGAATGTGCCGGTCCAACACACACACACATGAACAAACATGGTTTCTCCAGCAGATTGAGAGGCATAGCTGCATGGCAGAGCATAACTGTGACAGTGATTTCAACTGTCACTCACACGCTATTTTGTGTGATTATGTTATTTCAACAAACCCGATGTATCTTTTCTATGCGGGGTACACAATGGGCAAGTCGAGCCTTCAGCCATGGTGGTGATTGGAAAAATGCAGGCTAATAAATACATTAGTAAATCAATACATTTGCACTGCACAAGTGAGCTACATCGTTATTTTCAAGTCAATTGTAAAAATATTCACTCATGTGAGGATTTTCCTGATTATCACGGTAATGGACAAACTGTGATAAATGATAATATCATATATCGTCCCATCACTAGTTCCTGTCATAGTCATGTTTACCTTGTGCGTCCAGATCTTTGTTCATTTTCCCCCTCAGCCCTGTGTTTCATGTCTCGTTAGTTCCGCCTGTGCCCTAAACGAGCCAGGGCAACACTATATTGCCATGAAGGAGTCTACAGTATAGGTGGTTAGGGGGGTTGAAAGGGTATGGGCTTGATCCCCCAACCTACCTATCTAAAAACTCCCTATCTGTTGCTTTATACTTGCAACTACTCAATATACAGTATAGTACGTACCTCTGGATAATATACGTTTACAGTAAATTGCCTAATTTGAATGGTATTACCTTTCGCAACCACTTTCCCCGTGCAGCCTTCATGGCCTGTTGCATTCAGTCGGTTTCGCTCTATGATCACCAAGTCATTTGAGAAAGGGGAATAGAAGGGTTTACAGGGGGCTGCAAGACGCAAACGTCTCTCATAAATATGTATTGCTTTCCACTTACCAAGGCAATATGTAGGAGGCTAAGGCCCGCCTTAGTTCCACACTGCAACCCTCATACATTTAAAGATTAGCAATTGATACAACTGACTGCTTTTTCTAGCTTGTATTAAAGGTGCAGTCAGCTATTGCAAGCTAATAGTAAGCTAATATGCTTTTTGTAAAATTCACCACATATATCCTTGCATTTTGCTAGCTTACCGTTCTCTATGTGTTGAAAAAATAACCCGACACAGCCCTGGCTCCGTAAATAGCAACATAAACAAAGTGGCGAACACTGCACACATCAACAAATAGTACTACGCTTTGCTTCACAATGCGTTTTGATGTGTGGATCAGCGTCACAGAGGGATATTGTTTTGATATGCGTTTGAAAGTTAGCAAGGTTCTAGAGAATGACTGACCCTGCCTTTAAAGTTGGAGTAAGCAAAGCTGGAGTAGTATTACTGATATTTGAACTGGATAAAAAAAAAACTCTTCCTTATATGCCATCAGAAGCTGATTACAGGTAGGGCAACACCAGGGTTCAAACCCACAACCCTTTGGCTGGGTGCCCAACACTCAGACCACTAGACCATCCCGCCGCCATAGATAGTTGTACTTAAAAAATGTTGATATGCGTTATGATGTTATGTGGTTTTGTAATGAACTCTCGGCCCCCAGCCCCACTCAAGCCAGAAAAAGGAAGACAATACATTCTAGGAATGTTATGGTAATGGAGGTGATGCAAAACAGTTCAGAGGAGCCATTTGAATTGAAGGGAAACAGTGAAGAATAAAGCACCGTCGAGACGGAGGACAGGAGAGGAGGATTGCTTACAAAGAACAAGAGCGAAGGAGGTGGAGTGACTTGGGACTTGAACCGCGCTGGCACGCCGGAGTGGATTCATTCCCTGTGTGTCTTGCTTTGCTCCTTCGCACCTGAGACTCGTTGGCTGTTTGATGAGTCACTGGTGAGGTTGTGGAGTCACATAATGAGGTGAAAAAATGAATTTAAATAGAATTCATTTCCAAATTGAAGCACATGAAAAGAAAACACTAACGTAAGGCAAATACCGCCCGCTCCATTTCCATTTCTTCCACTCCTGTCGTTTACGCCGTCCTGTAGAGTCGAGCGACCATCACGTCAAGTCAAGTCAAGTCAATTTAAATAGCCCTTAATCACATTGCAGTCTCACAGGGCTGCACAGACAATATTTCACATTGAACAAACAACACCTCCTTAACCTAAAAACTCCCATTAAAAACCCCATAGAGACATAAAGTACTAAAGGGACCACAGAGGGGGAAATCTTACCCTCCAACAGGTTAAAATGCAATAGGTGTTGATAGGCAAACAAGTGTTTGTTTATTGGAGACATGGCTTCAGCAGCGGTAGCCCCCGCCATCCACACATTGTCCGGGACCATCAGTATCTCACCTTGATGACACTCCCCCACCGAGCAGGAGATGACCAACAAACACCCACTGGCTCTGCACACAGAACTCTCTCCCAGCTCAGAGAACTAACGCCATCGACAAGCTGTCCTTGACAAAGGCAGCATCTTTCCCCAATGACATCACCGGGCCGGAGCCACACCCTCCAGGATTGCGACATCTCCCATTCACCACACAAAAACAACACAAAGGAGCCTGATGTACAACCATTTAGGCCGGTCCAATAATGAACACCTATGTCTTATCCAGGTCCAAGTACCGACAATTTAAAAGCATCCATTGTTTTATTTCCAAATGACTCTTAAGATTCTGAGTTTAGAATTTGTTTTTTGGGTCGTCCGTTCCAAATGCATTTACTTTAAATATTTCAACACACTCTACTTTCTTTTCCTCGCTCCTCTTCGGCACCACCGCCTCGCGTTAAACCCTGACGGGACTTTATTCAGTCCTAGTGGTGTGTAGTCCATACTAGCTAATTAGCTAGCTAACAATGTGTAGTGTCAACAGTATGCTGACTTGGCCATTACACAAACACATTCATACAATGTGCGAGTTTATGTTTGTCTGGACACTTTGTGATACAGTACATATTATGCAGTATATTATTGCTGTTGTTGCCCCCTTGGGAACTATTGCATCCTAGCTGTCCTGAAAGGGGGGATATCTTTTCTGCCCCTTCTGTATACATGTGAAATGTAAGCTGTAAAGCCCATTGAGACTATAATGTGATTAAGGGCTGTATAAATAAACTTAACTTGACTAAAATGTAAGAAAAGAGAGGCAGTATTCTGATGTATTACTTTGCGGGAGTCTATATACACAGTATGTGTATATTTGTGTGTAATATATATAATGTGTGTGTGAGTGTGTGTGTCTGTGTGTGTATATGTATACGTATATACACGTACATACTGTGTATATACTGTGTGTGTGTATATATATATATATATATATACAGTATAC
>JAODOY010001890.1:0-10193 GCA_025399855.1 Forbesichthys papilliferus
TTCCCAAGGTTTCTTCCATTTTTTCCCCTCTGGGGTTTTAATTGAGGTTTTTCCTTGCCCAGGGGAGGGGGGGGAGCATGTTAAGGGGGTGTTGTTTTTTTGAGACTGCAATGGGATTAAGGGCTACATAAATAAACTTGACTTAACTTGAATTATTGTCATCATCATTTATTAATAAAACAACTATAATGGAGAATCGTGTTTACTGAATTTTAAAGTGGGCTTTCTTCTAAAAATATATGCAGCTATAGTGGATTCATTGCTGTTATATCATCTAGAAATGTGTCTTGTATTTACTAAAAAGGTACAGTACTAGTAAAGTAATAATTTATTCTGATATTGGATGATAATATTTATCTTCCTTTCTGGGCCCTAGGCATCAATTCTCACGTGTCTTTCCGTGGACATTTTTTTAATTAATATTGGTACAGATATAGATACTGTATGCACCAATTCTGACAGACATTCTGGGCTGACGATTCCAATATTTAAAATACCAATTTGCAAAATAGTCGATACTGATGTTGGTGAAATACTTATTTCAATGAAAGTTATCTTATTTGCCTTTAGGTCAATTGCAATTAAAAAGTTGAATGTTGGCTGATACCAATATGGCCGATAATATGGTCCATTCATAGTAGATATTGTTATTGAAATGTTCTCATTTATTCACCATTTACATACTGACCACTGACAGTATCTTTGCCCTTTATTGCCATTATACTTAGAAAGTATATTCACACACTGACAAACAGTGTTTCCCAATTCACATGAGAACCTTAGACAAAACCATGGCCACAGTAGAGCTACCAACCTAATGCCACTCTAGGCATCACCGCAGGCTAGCCCTTTGGGGGCCAGTCTAAAATGGGAATATTCGGGGCTTTGAAACAAAAGCCCATCACATTCCACACGGCAAAAGAAAAAAACGTGCATCCTTCCATTCATGCTGAAACCGCTTCCCCGACACTAACTGCTAGTGCTTAGGGACCTGATCCCCCGCAGACACAGACACCCACCCCCTGCGCAAACCCCATTTATTCTCCATTCCCGCCCCCATTGATGATATGGTCTAAATATATTTATGATTCACGTCCAGTGTGAGGACCACTTCTGTCACTCAAGTGACTGTTGCCTTTGAGACTGCTAGGTAAGTGGCTGGCTGTATTAGGCATCTAAATAAAAGGTGGGCAATAAATGAGTGTCTGGCTGGCATTCCAATGTGATATTTGAAAAGTGGGGAACTGACCTGGTGTCTCCATAAAAGGGGCTTATGCTCCCATATTAAATGCTCACATATTGCATTTTTCTGAAATGCCATTTTCCATTACAATGAAGGTGTTGATCTATCTGATCTGATTTATCCATGATAATCCTGTTATTAAAGATGAATCAGGTGATAGACCTGAGCTGTTCACTATATAGACCTGAGCTGTTCACTAACAAATTAGGCTGGCCATTAAGACATATTTTATATTTTATAGATTAATGTAACAAGACTTAGAAAAGCCCTAACCTATTCCATTTGCTACGCAGTGTTGCTCCAAAGCCTGTCTAATATGATTAAAGATGTAAATGGGAGATATTAGCAAAAGCAGACTACCTATACATTTCCAAAGATTCTAAAATGACACATGATGAAGCCTGCGTCCTGCCAACCTAATGAACTACTGTTCATCTGACCTTTTTCTTTTTTAGGAGTTACTGTGTGCAGAAATAAAAGAGCTATATGACTACTGCTATTTTTGTAACTTATAATCAACTTTGTATGTATGTGGGTATGTGCATATGCAACACTGGCATATGGCACAGGAACACTGGGTTGATGTGGAGTTGGAATTGCTGCTGTCAGTTGTGAAGAGATCCTAAATGAAAGCTCTAAAACAAACAGACCTATATTTAGACGACTGCTCTTAGGTGTGCGATATTTTGTGTGGTTTCTATAAACAAAAGAATTTGGCCCCGAGGACATAGGATTAACCCACACTGTAATGCCTTTTAGTTCCGAGGTTAAAATTAGATATAGCATCCATTCTAATCCCAAGAACGTCATCATGTGTTAGAAGCATCTGTTGACAGATCGCATACCAGCCGTATCAGTGGAATGGCAACAGTCTGGAAAGCAGCGCACTGAGCTATTGTTAGCTGGTACCCACCGCATCCGTCCATCATCAGATGTTGTTCCCAAATTGTTTCCCCCGCCGAAATACGAATTGTGTCTGTAATTGGCTAACCATGGTTAGCTGAGCTCATAGACTAAATACAATAATGTAAAATGAACATCTTAAATTACGCATTAAAAAACAATATATCCGACGTAACCATAAAACAAACACAATATTTTGTTGCTAGAGGATTCGTAGGCAATTACAAATCATTAAAGATGCGCATGACATGTATTGACTATATAGGGCCTATAACACATACATTTCTGCCCAAGTAAACTTCAGCTGTTCAACAGCAACTTTATGTGTAAACTACATAGGCTACGGTAAAACAACTTTATCACAGGCATGTATTTAATCTAATCTCGGTGACTTACTTTTCTTTGTTGTTTCTCCCAGGCAGGATCCAGTAACATATCTCTGTCCCACTCATCCTCTTGGATCATGTACTCATCCTCGTAGCCGTTATCATAATACATTGTTGTTTCCACCTGGGTCATCATTTTGCCGACTTTATTTTCCCCGAAACTCAAATACAAATTATACGCAAATATTCTTTAAATTACGTAAAACTAAATTGAATGTATCGTTGTGGTGTGATTTATTTCCCCCGTTGCGTACTCACGCCTGCCCTTGTCCTTCCGACCCGAGAGATGTCTGGCCCCAGTTGCCACCACCGAAAAACCTGTGGTAGCAATTAGTACTGGTTGAACACGTGACCCAGCACCCCCGCACCACTACACACAGGCATGTACATGCAGACGCGCCAGTGCACACAGCTTGGCCTATCACTGAAATACGGTATACTTTATTGTAACAAACACGCCTTTCAGACTTCTTTAAGATCCACAAAATCAGAACGTGAAATATAAATAAAAGGCATCATGGTATGGATCACAAGATCGAGGACTCGGCATACTGGCTCCACATTCCACTCAAATTAGAACCGATGTGAAAATAAGACAACAGAGAAAACATATTGATTCCATGCAGTATACTATATGGATCTATACTATATGGAGTGTGTCTTGATGGTAGGAGGTAGTCATTCATGTGAAGTATAATCTATTTAGCACACAAAGGTTAAAGCAGACAGAGGTGTAGTGCATACAAATGATCTATAGATCTATAGAGATATCATAAACATAGATCTATAAGTCTTTCTTATGCAACCAATAATGTGATTTATACTAAAAAATAACATTTTGAGATTTGACGCTGTTGACAATATGGAGATGATTAACTAAATAGGGGCTGTGAATCTTTTGGTTCATAGAAGCAGCATTTGCAGTTGTTGAACAATTTAGAAATGTTACTTACCTAAAGTGACACATTTTTAGTATTTTTGGAATGGTCTGGTTTACTACACTGTATCATTAAAAATTACCCTTTTGTGAACATGCTAAATTAAGTTTCTGTATGGAATTAACAACAAAACATTTTTTTTGTGGAGTGCAACACAATGGCATACTATACTGTATGCAGAAAGTTGCATAAAAAAAAGTGATTCAGCTTGAGCTATCACAGGCTAAAGTGACAGGGATTTGTTCTTTGGCCAGGGATTGTTTCACCAGAGTTCATATGGCACAGAACGAACCAACTTGGTTTCTCACAGACAAACATCAGTCAACGTAATTCTAATACTGTCCAGGGGGTCCGTCTTTAGCATCCATGTAGAATCTGTTTTCCGCAGGGCTGTTCTTTGGCCCTTGTACGGTTACCAGGAATCGCTGGCGTAAACACAAGAAGTCTGTGACGTAGCGACGTTCTTCCAATTCATCACTCAGACTCCATCAGTCCACATGGTCTCCGCCACTCCTGACCTCTTTCATGGATCCATTTGTTTGATACTGAAAGCAAAGCAAACAATATTTTTTAATCATACCGAACACCACATTCAGTTCATTATTTTTGCCAGACGGCATCTAGCGGGACCGGCCCATATAAGCAAATGTCGCTGACTGACTGACCGACCATGTTAAGAAAATGCATGCGCTACATTCTAGACATTAAGTGGCGGTAAGACACCAATAGCGTTGGATCACAACTGCTGTGGAGTTTCCTGAAGGAACCTTGCATGGTAAACCACTGTATGTATTGGCCTATAGTGTTGGCTTATGCCCGTGGCCGGCTGAACTAGGCTTGCCTAGTATTCATCTATTGTTGCCGTGTTGTAGTGTTATCTGAAGTAGCAGTCTCAACAGTAGTATGTCCATAGTCCCTTTAGACAGCTGTGGTAATGAGACTCACCCCATTTGTTGCCCACCAACACCGGGCAGGCTGCATGTCTGGTGCTGTAATCTCCCTCCCCGCTGGCAAACAGATTGTACCAAAACACTGCAGTGCCCTGGACGCGCGTGCGCGCACACACACACACACACACACACACACACACGCGCACAAACACACACACACACACACAAATGACAGGAGTTAGCAGATGAGATGTAGCACATGCCCGTACAGATCTCACACAGGAAAATAAACCGACTGAACCAACTGTCGTGACGTAACAGCGCTGCGTGCACCTTTTTGGGCCATACCGCCGCCCCTACATCTGGGAATACTGTGGCGCCCCCTGCTGCCACGTCGCTCATCTACAGCACAGGAGAGACCAAACCCTGCGTCACTGAACACATGTATTTACGATGTGGTAATACTAAAAATACGATATAAATGTGAATAGAGACATTGAGGCGCAGAACAGGAGGACTCACGTAAAAGAGCCACGTTGCTATGCGGTTACCGGTGCCCAGCTCTTTAAATGCATCAGGCTCATCTTTCTGTTGAGACAGATACAGTTCTGACATGTATTCAATAGTACTATTAGATATAGGCTACATGGTATTAAAATGCATTGTTACAATGGTGGTCTTACCCTTCCAAAGTCAAAATGAGGCTCATATTGACCACCAACACCGTAATTTGCAACCTATAGGGAGTAATAACATATTTTAAACATCAATTTAGTAGCAAACTACTATTTTCTATGTAAAGTTATAGTGGAGTAATTACATCCTAAGCAGAGAATGACATCACACTACCTGTGTGTGTGTGTGTGTGTGTGTGTGTGTGTGCGTACGCATGTGTGCATGCGTGTGTGTGTGACCTACAGTATGTTTTTTGTTTTCATAACTAGGTCAGCTAGGTATGCATAATTGTGTGTGCGTGTGTGTGTGCGCGTGTGCGTGTGTGTGCATGTGTGTGTGTCTGTGTGTGTCCATGTGTATGGCCCAGGAAGCATTTGTTTTGCTCTGAAACGCTGGTGCTTAGTGTGACATCTTGTGACAAAAAGTTATATAGTCACTTTATGACAATAGAATTGAACTGCAGTTCATGATAAGCCACTTCGAGAGACGCATATTTGACATGTGATGTTTATACCTGCAGCTCCTCTGCCGTGTCCATCTCCAAACCTGTGAGATCCTCAACTCTCTGGTTGATCTGGTCAATTAAAGGGTGTTCTTGCCCAGTAAGCCACGCACTGGCACAGTGGAGCAGAACATGAAAATATATTTTAGTGCATTGTGAATATTTGTCCACAAGATGGCAGTATATCTATATAAAACGGCAATCGTGCAGAAAAACAAACGATTTAAATGTGCATTCCAGTCTTTGCATAAGACAGCAAGTAGAAATAGAAGTAGAAATAGCTTGTTTTAAGAAAATATAAAGAACACAGCCCAAAATATCAGAATCTCCAATTAGCTGAGGTCACGGGGGATATAGGTACATAGCATTGATGGTTGTTTTGGTGTTTTGGGTGTATGCCTGTGTCTAGTGGCTTCAAAGAGACTTGGGCAAGGCCCCGAGAGTCATATAGAGGGTTACAGTAGCACCTAAAGAGTGTTTCATGGACTTAACACTACCTGCCTTTCATCAAGCTCACTCACTGCCACACCCCCCTGTGCATGAGAGAGGGTCTCACAAACAAGCTCTTTACCAACTGCAGCAATAAACCCTTTCATGTAAACTATTAAAACCCATACATTTTATTTTAAACTGAAAACTTAAGAGACCGCAGAAGCTTATAATGCCACAGGATCAATTTCAAGAACCTTCTTTTCCCAGAGGACTACATTTAATGGTCATATACTTCCATTTTATGACATTGCTCACTGACTTGAAGAATAGAGATACAGAGCAAAGCATATTATACAGAGAGTTAGATAATAGAGGGGAGATATGCAACATTGAGAACCTGTGAGAAGTCTACAGTGTTGATAGCGAGGGGTGGGGGTCAGGCTAAATGTGTGTCGTTATATGAGCTGACTACTTAGTCGGTTCAATGAGACTTTATTTAACCTAACCTTGATTCAGTAGCCTATATGCTCACAGTTTTATATCACTGCTAAATTTGTGAGAGCGTAAGCCCTTCCACACACAGTAATATCCAGTAAAGCCAAATAAATATAGTTTGGGTGTAGCGCAATTCTAAAAATGAGATTCAGTGTCATTTATGTTCAACTTAAGCTGCCAAGACCATTACATTATAACAAATTCTTTCCACAAGGGGACCCTCGAGATGTGACGTGTTATCATACAGAGCGTGTGTGTGTGTGTGTGTGTGTGTGTGTGCGCGCGCGTGCGTGCGAGTGAGAGATTCTTACAGTAATCTGTCCTGTTGCTATGGAGCCGAAACAGGCATAGCATAGAAACAAAGCAGTGCATACCCATGCTCATAATATTGTACAGTGACACATTGTTGTAGCACGGTAGCAAGAATGTATGAATGCTGGACATATTTTCCAAAATGTTTGAAATGATTAAGAAACTAGAAGTCAACAGAGCAACTGTTCAGCATGGTAGCAAAACAGTGAACAACAAACGCACTATTTCCTTGCGCCAGCTTGAATGAACAGGTTGCTGTTTCATCCAGGGAATAGAGGGTGAAATGGAGAAAGGGTTGTCCCCGTGACCTCTTACCTCTTGGAGACTCTGTACTGAGCCGTTGTGAGTTTCCCAGTTAGGGGGTCATGCACCGTTGCACGCCTTAACTATCTCCCAAGGACACAGACAGAGCAGGAAAGACATAGCAAGAGGAAATATGGCAGAACAGATACAAGAAGGCCAGAGTAAAATGTAAGAGAGAGAAATAAAAGAGGAAGAGAGAGAGAGGGGGGGGAACAAAGGCAGATCTGGTCACTAGAGGTCAAGTCAAAGAAAGCCAACATGGGAATGGTAGAAACCAGAGATGGGTTTTAAATGCAAATATTCCGCTTTTTGTCTGAAAAACTGTCTCTAGAGCAGTAGTTTACAAAATCCAGGTCAGGTTTTTATCATTTTAAAATCTAGCTTTAATATTCTTAATAAAATGCCTGATATATTTTATATTTATTAGTTTACAGGTCATGCGGTTTGAAAACCAGTGCTCTAGAGAATATCCAACTTATAAACCGTAGCTGGCCAAACAAGAACCTGTTAATACCTACAAGCAGAATCCTTTCTTTTTCCTCTCGTAATGCGTTACTTTTCTACAGCAAAAGAAAGACTCCCGAGCTGAAATGCACCCATATGTCAGATGATGTATGCACACTTTGCACAGTAATTATTTAATTTATACTAGTTCACACTAGTAAACTGAACAAAAGCCTTTACGTACGTCATCTGCATTTGCCTTGATTCAGCTGCAATGGCAGATAATACAATGAAATATCAAATCTGCACATATGTGCCGAGCTAAAAGGTGTAGTCCTTTGGTCGTCTTTGTGAAAGTGGGTCTCAAAAGGTTTTTTTTTTCTGGTTCAAGAGTCAGGCCGCGTTTAGACGGAACTTTTTTTTTTTTTGATGAAAAGCGCTGACCTGGGCATTTTTCATGTCGGAAAAAAAAGAAGCTGATACGGTTGTTATGGGAAACACCAGATCTCACTACGGCGCTTGTGATTGGTCAACTGTCTAAAAAGCGGATGACGTAGGGCTTTTTCTTTGGAGAAGTTGAACTTTTTTCCACACCAGAGCTGATGAAAATAGCGACAGCTTCCAAAAACAAGGTCAGCTTCCAAAAAGCAGTTACGTCTGAACGCGGCCTTAAGAAACAACTGGAATACCTCGTCCCAGAGAACCCCAGCTGTGTTTACATTCTGAAAGACAAAATGTCGACGGAAACGTGGAGAGGGGTAGGCAGGAGTATCAGCCAATCAGCACTCAGGAAGAGGGGAGGGGGCGTGGCGTGCGTGCTTTTAGGCTCAGGAGTCTCCTGGTTGAAGCACTGAAAAGGAGTGTGGGTGGGTGCGGGGAAGGGTGGGTGACGAAGAGGAGGTGACGACGGGGGGGCTGCTCCCTCCATACAGCCAGAGCCTTACCTCTTACTGATTCGGTAGTGGGCTGTCTCTAGCACACCAGTGACTGGGTTGGAGATGGTGGCCCTACGCAGCTGTGAAGCCAGGCACAGGGTTAACCACCCCTCCAACACACACTCACACACACACACATCTGGGGGCAGGATGGTCTAGTAGTCTGGGTGTCGGGCTCTCAGCTGGAATGTTATGGGCTTGAGCAAGATGCCTAACACCCCCCTAACCCCCCCCCCCAATCCCCCCAACTGCTCCCAGGGGTTGGTCGCACCTTCCATGGCAACAATCACCATCGGTGTGTGAATGTGTGCGTGAATGGGTGAATGTGAAGCAAAATGCAGTCAATTTAGCATCCATCTACCATCTGTCTGTGTGTGTGTGTGTGTGTGTTTGCCCTTCATGTTCACGTTGCGGGGCATTCCCCAAAAGACTACTGAAAGCAATGCTGTATCGAAGCAGTGAATCACGTTATATATTTTCATTAATCGGGTGTTATTTTCCTCCATATAAATGCAGGTCCACATGGAGGAAAATAATATATAATAACAAAAAATACAATACTTTCTAATGCCTTCCATTGCATTACAAACTTCAGATCTAGTTATAAACTTGAAAATATGAATATGATCTGTCCAGCGATTTCAGATCTTCACTCTTATTATGTTGGTAATGTACTGTATATACAGTAACACTTACTATACATGTTGGTTAAATGTTTATAACTAAATAAAATGCATCTTCCTGATTTAGCGGCAGAACTGGTCGTGACTTACTCTGGGTTTGGCCAGCTCTTTGATCTTCTCTATCTCACTGTGAGAGATGATGTCATGGTAACGGACAATGTAAGGCCGGTCCCACTCATCTTCTTGTTTGACCGGCGCAATCATTAAAGTGGGGCTCCTACCGTTGTCATAGTAACGGCAGAACAGCCGGCTCTGTCTGCGAGGGGTCTGTGGGTAAATAAGAGGGAGGAGCAGGGAGAGATTACGCAGTAATAGAAACCCTTTCAAGTACTATAATACGTCAGGTAATACGGCTCGTAAAATACAGGTGTGGCTGTTCACCATTTTGATGCCTTCCCCGCGACACAGCATCTCATACATCTTCCTTTCCGGAACAGGCTCCCTGAAGCTTCTCTTTTCAAGCTTCTTTCTGTTGCCTTCTGGTTCCTTCTCTTTATCAGCCTTTCCAGCCTCGGCTGCCTTTCTCTGCTTCTCCAGCTGGAACTCAAAGTATTTGATGTTGCCGTTCGCCCTCTGGTGCGCAGGGTCTGAAAGTGAGATGAGGAATTTCCAGACCAAATAAAAAATGTAAAATACATACGTATAAATATTGTTAAAAAGTGTCAAATATAAACAAATATCACTTCCTCACTGTTATGTTTAAATGCAAGCGTTCTCCATCATGTCGTTATCTAAACTCACCAAGTGTGAGCAGCCTCTTGGTGTACTCCAGCGCTCTCTCTATGTCTCCCTGCTGGTAGACTGAATAGCTGAGGTAGTCCAGCACGGTCACCTTGTCTATGGGAGACTCCTCGCCCTGATCCTGCTGCCTTAGGGCTTGGGTCATCCACAGCTCTGTGTGGTAGTAGTCCATGTCAGTGTAAGCAACCTTCCCCAGCTCGTAACAGTCCTCCACTGTCATGTAGCTCTTGTGAGTCACGCCTGGTGTGAAGACAAGACGGGAGGGGAAACAGAATTAGAAGGGAACAATTCATTCGTCTGGTTGGCGTGAC
>JAODOY010001891.1:0-12497 GCA_025399855.1 Forbesichthys papilliferus
GGGTCCCCTGCTGGAGCTGCTGCCCCCGCGACCCGACTCTGGATAAGCAGATGAAGATGGATGGATGGATGGATGGTCTCCCCACACAGAATGGACGGGCAGTAGTTTTTTACTATGTCAAATGTATACATTACTATTTCCCTTCCTATAATAAACATTACTTCTTCCCAGTTTTGTTTCTTGGGGTTGTTGTTTTAATACCACTGTAACCTCTGGACTGCAATACACAACAAAATATTCTGCACAATCTAAGGTATTTGAATACGTAGAGTATGATTCAGTGATATCAGACTAATGTATCTATACACAAATACATCAACATTAACAATAAAACAATAGCTTACTTTCTAATATTTATTATCAATAAGAGACAACAACAAAGCATCATCTTTAACTTTAATGTATAAAGATATATTTCGACTGCCAGTGTTGAGAGCCTGGAATGGTTGACCTGTGAAGTTTAAAATGCAGTATGTTCATATATTATTCTCATTGAAGCTGAACTCCCCAGAGATTGTTACAAAATTATATGATGATTGGATTTGTGTTTTATTGCTTTAAATATAAGAAAAAGCATATGGCCATAATCTACACCATATAGTCTGACCTGTATTATACTTCTAAAACAAAACATGTACCTGCTTTTAGCACTTATTAGCACTCAAGCTCGCCTCCAGTGCTAATGTTGTTAGCCAGCTAGCCGCCCTTTAACTAACAAAGCTTTTCAAAAACATTTCAAACAGTAGCGGTAGGTAATTGTTGAATTACTTACAGTACATGTCTTGTTTACCCATCCAGCAACGACGTATTCATTGACATGCTATGTAGAATACTATAGTGATTTGCCGTTGTTATAGCCAGCCTATTAGTATGTCGGTAAAAAGAACTTGGAGCAGACGCTTGCAATTTCTAAGGTACAAAATACAGTTGGATGAGATGATATGAATCTCAAATCGCAACCAATAATGTATTAATGTCTCAATTACATGCACTGTATTTGCTGTCTTAAATAGTTGGAGTTGGGAACAAATATGGCGGAAGCTGCATCGGAAGTGACGTCATTGGTACCCATGAATGGGTGTTTCTCAATGTCAAGGAAGGATTCTTAACGGCTGGATTTCAAGGATGCTACCTCATCAAATATCGACAAAGTACCGTTCCAATGTCTAGGATGCTTTAGAATTCTACCAAGGACTGTGCATTCTTCGTGTTCTAAAAATACCCACAATTCTATGCAAACGTCAGAAGAGGAGAGATTTAAAAATGGCGCAAAACGAAACTAACAACAATACAGCACGATCCATTGTTTTTTCAACTGTTTCAATTGTTTTTTCAAACGTAACACGCTGTTTAATTAAGCATATTGATTTTGAAGGTGGGACTTTGAATGACGTCATCTTGCACACTAGCTAGGCCGTTCCATTACGTGTTCTTCAAATGTCTTTTCTAGCCTCGGAATGACCCGACTAGGAAGGCACTTGGAAGGATCCGTCCTACCAAGGAATATGTGACCTAGTGCTAGTATGGACGGAAAAGGCTGAGATTAGGTTAGAACTCTAAATTATATTCTTAATAACAGAAATGTTTTTTCTTAAAAGTTTAGGTAATTCAGTGAGCTTTTATGGTGATTTACATATTTTTCAATAGTCGCATAATAGGTATACTGGATGTATAAGGGGGATGGGGAGAGGGTAATATTTTATTTGTACCTGACAAATAAACTTGGGAACAACTTTTAAATATAGTTATTTCCTGGATGTTTAAATATCTGTGGTCAAATTGACCCCAAGGATAAAAGATGTTAGTACATTTGAGGATAACAGGAGGGGTTTTAACAGTCACAGTATGATCATAATAACTAGCCAACAGATGTCCAATCAGAATCTAAATGTACCAGCTCATCTCACAATCAGTACTTTATAGAGTTCCCTCTGCTTGGTGGAGAACAAATCACTCATCATTTTAGAAAAAGCAGTCTCCCAGCTGTCATTCTAACCCAGGCTCTGGCAGGGAAAGCCTAGATGCCATTTTCACATAAATCTGTCACACTCTGATTGCCCTTACCTGTCTTGTGTTTGTCTCCACCTCACCAGACAATATTCCTTGTCTGTTTACAGAAAGCGTCCCAACAGTATTCCCTGTTACCTGCATTTGCCTGTTGTTCCAGTTTACCCTTGTACCGATTAGATTGCCTGCTATTTTATATCTATATATATTTCACACTGAAAGTGGATAGATTAAAAAACATTTCTAGATATTTCCTATGGTAGCAGACACTGCCCTCTACACTGTTCTACAGAACAGTATTTGTTACAGTTATGTTTTTTCCAAACATACTTTCCTTACTGTAAGCCTACAGGAATTTTAAGTTTGCCTCTGCAGAAATGTGAGAATCCTATTTCTACACTTCAGCATTATTTTTATTTTGTCATGTTGCTACTAAGCAAACAGGACACAGAGTCCTCATTTAATTATTCATATTCTAGACTTCCCCAGGATTCATGCAAGGTTGCTTCACGCACTGGCAACGCAAACGGCAGTTTGCATCAGGACAACATGCAGGCTCCACACTATAGACTATACTGGCTATACTGGCTGACCTAAGGTACCTGGCTCTACACACTAGCCTCTGCTAAGGACATTGATGTGTGTTGGCTGACATGCTGCTGTCCGGATGAGTTTACATAT
Organism: Forbesichthys papilliferus; assembly: GCA_025399855.1. NCBI lineage: Eukaryota > Metazoa > Chordata > Actinopteri > Percopsiformes > Amblyopsidae > Forbesichthys > Forbesichthys papilliferus. The sequence continues at coordinate 2,689 of JAODOY010001891.1, forward strand.
TCCTTTGAGTCATTCTTTTTAATGGTTCACTGCAGCCACAAAACCACAGCGCTTCACTCATTTGCATCAAGCCTCATCTGTATGTTAATGCGAATTAGTATGCATGTAAATTACTGTTATTTTGGTCTTTTGTTGCAAAGAATAACAAACCACTATTCACAGCAAGTTAATCTACCATTTGGTTGTTGAATGAGTCTCATTCATGACCACTTGCACCTGGCTAAGACCTAAATTAAGACGTCTCTATGCTAATTCTGTGTAGGATGGCTATGATTTGCCTCGGACTCCAGTGATCAAATGAGCTGGTTAAGACATACTGTATGACTTCACTTCCCTAACAAGGACATTAGTCTGACCTTTATAAATCCAGAGAGACATCTGTTATGGAAATAGAGAGCAGTCACAGCCTTTCATGTCTGATACATCTCGAGTAAATTGGTGCAAAATTGCCGTTCATAAAAACCACAGCTTTGTGCAGACTTCAAAGGATCAAAACACTCGTGTGTGGAATTTGAGCTTTAGGCTTGTTCCTGTGTGTAGTGACATTGTTAGGAGCATGCAGGCCTTCCACTGCCTGTAGTGCTGAGAGAATCGATATGCTGTACGTAAGGTCAAGGAGGTCACATGACACTTGATGACCGCATTCCTCCTCACTGCTGAGCCAGCACATTTCCTTCATTCCAGCAACGTGTGCTCGAATGTGTGCTCGGTATGGAAGGGATGGAGGAGAGCCATTGTGGAGAGCTGCGTGGCATTATAGTAGTCACTTTGAATGATAGCATCCATTGGCTGCAATGGGGCTCTGTAATTTGGTCATTTCTATGTAAATTGTGCCTCGTGCTGCCATACTAGACTGTTGTACCTTACAAATGTCCTGGTTCGCCTTGGTCCATAATGGCATTGTGTTACACTAAAATGATCATAGCTCACAACACATAGTTGCCACAGCAGTCTCTCAGTCAGTCACTAAGCCAGATAGGTATGCTGTGGTGTGTGTGCATGTAATGGCAGGGTATTCATATGAAAACAGACATGCATGCAGCTATTTTGGGCTGTGTACAGTCCGTGCCAGGTACTAGTCTGTTGAACACCAGCTTTATGGGGCTTTATGCCTTTTGAGGACAGGATTGGGCGTGTTGGAAGAGAAAAGGCTGCTTGGTATTAGGATACAAAATAGCAGGTCAAACTGTATGCCTCACTATTGTAGAGAGAGCAGTTAGACCTAGTCTTCTCACTGCATCACACACATGTTACAGTCCAAACAAACCATTTTACACGCTCTTTTCAATAAAATCATGACATGATCACTATTTTACCACAAGAAAATATAAAATATAAGCTTTATGTACCTATCTGATGATGCCAGCTACAGAAGAATAGTTTCTTTTGAAGACAGTCTTTGTTATTACCAATGTAATACACTGGTTTACTACTAATCTCAGAATACTAATACATTTTAGCCCTGTGCCAGACACTGATAATTACTGTTCGTATTCCAGTGTTGGTGATTTTAAGGATATTATACAACATAACATTCCTGGAAAAGAGACAATTCCAGCATTATTTAAAAACACGATGTTCACCTAGTCAACAACTCATTGGTGTTCTTATTCTTACCTAGGAATTACTTTTCACACCTGTAACCTGACTCACACAGATCTGAGACATCCTGTCAGCCATTGCTAGGAGGCACAGCAATTATCTATCTCGAGACAAATGCAGGGTGCGGCCCAACACTTCACAACACCCTTGCATTACCTAAACCAAAGACGACACAAACTAGGGTATTGTAGTAGTACGTTTCCTCCCACAACGAATGACAAACAGGCAAAATCTCTCGGCTTTCACTAGACACTTGACGTACCACAGAGGATTTGCTGGATAAGGCGAACATTAGTCACTATCCATTTAATAAAATACACTTGACATTATTTCCACAACAGAAAAATAGAGATAATGTCTCACAAAACTAATCTCAATATTGAAAATACTGTCATCATTGTTTCCAGAAAAACAAAAACAAACATAGTCATGCACATTTGACAGTTGTATGCATGGAATTATAGAACTCTTAATGTTTTGCAAATTCTATTAGGTTTTGTATTTTTATTTTATAGATTGACCTTATATAAGTGACCTTCATTTAGTTATTAGTTCTCAATAGCTCTTTTCTCATTCTTTTAATTTTCAAGGTCTATTTGGCTTGGGCAAATATTGTCTTTTTAAAATCCTTTGTGTAATGATTGATTGGGCTGGAGGGGGTGGCTAATCATCCTGGCTGGCTACAGAGACATCTTCCACAAAAATCAATGTCACTGAAAGTTTCAACTGGCGTTTTGTGTTAGTCATCTTACCGTCACAACGGGAATACATCTACTTGTTTTGTGTCCTTTCATTTTCCTCCTCGCCTTTGACGTTCAATCCATCTAATTTATTATTGTTTCATTTGTCCTTTAATAAATGGAATGAGGGAGTTTATTGGACACTTGGGGCTAGTAATATATCTTTAATATTTGGCCTAGCCATCAACTGCATTAATGGATAAATGTATAACCCCCCGCCTTCCCCCACTCCTGCCCTTTTCCAAACAGTCAAGAAGAGGAAAGACACACTGAGGCGGAGAACAGACGCTCCACAAGGACAAATGCAACAGTACTAGAGATTTAATAATTTCTCAATGATTTATGTTTCCTTCTGACCCGAATGTCATAGTGTATGCAAGGACATACACACGCATGCACATACACACGCGTGCCTGCATGCACGCGCACATACATTGCAGAATATTGAAATAAACAGAAAGAGAGACAAACATGGATGAAAAGGGTCAAGAACAACATGTCCTCCTACTTACCTACGTAGTGCAGTTCAATTCCTGCCAGGGCTGGGGGGGGTGGGGGTTAGCTTGAGGAATGTGCATAAATGATAGAGCCAGGGCAGGTCATGACCTCATCTATGTTCTGTTTTTGTAACCCTTGTTCCTTTAAAAAAAAAAAACACTCTCTGTCTCTGACCCCCTCCCCCGATTCACGTTCGGGCCATAACTTATGTTAGCATTTAACTAGCGACATAAGCAGCAGCCCATTTGTTATGTACATTTTGTATGAATATTTATTTTATTTTTTTAAGTGGATTTATGTAGGTCTTAATGCATACAATATAGACATATGATGCATTACCTAAATGCTTCCAGTGTTTGACATGTATGTACAGGACCTATAGCCTATCCCATTTCTGGGTCATTTAAAGTGGTGGCATGTCATTTTAGCCACAAGAGGCAAGGGCAGTTTTACATTTCATTACCATTCAAACAGAATGAAGGTGATACTATTTTTACTAAAAGTGTTCAAATTAGGCAAAATGCTAATTCTGCTAGTGTATTATGCATACATCCCTACACAGCAGAACCCTGTCTGGCTGTGTTTATATATGTTCCTGTTTGTATGTGGACTTGTAATTCTCAATATGTTCTCAATACGCTTTCCTATATTCTCCATATGGAAGGTTATTTGTGAGCAGCACATGGAGCTTCATACATGAGGCCCCTGGTTTGGACCAATGCTTGTTTGGTGTCTCAGGCAACGATCCCCTCAGCAGCCAGAGTAAGAAGTGACCTTCCCCACAAATCGATCAGCCTCCTTGGCTGTCAACACGCTACCTAACACCTGCAGCCCCCCTCCCCCAGGTGTTCCCATAACTCACCGGGCTTCAAATCCCAGCGTAGGCATTCCTGCACTTCAGAGGCGCTGGATTTACTGCTTGCTGACGGATGGGAGGGGAGGGTCTGGCTGTGTTTGATGGGGGGCTACTTCAAAGAAGGGCAAGAATGCACGCTGGGCTCTCCTGCACTCCTGCATGCATGTGCCGGATTTCCTTCAGTGTACACACACACACACACACACACCGTCTACACTTGTGATATGCATTTGGTCCTATGTGACCACTCACCAGACACAAACAACAGTTTGCATCATATTGCATTGCTGTAAAGGGTATCCCATAGCAATAACACAAATGCACACACACACACACCCACACACACGCACGCGTGCACACACACGCACACACACACCTCTTACAAACACTTGGCCAATGGCAGGATGGATCATTAATCTTAAATGACATGAAAGGTGACATCGCACGCATCAAATACACGTGTAACATACAGTATACTCACATCACCCTGAAAATATGTTGCATCCTCTTGTGCAATTTCAGTTTGAGACATTACAGGACATTCTAGGTCACTGGTGTGTATGTGTGTGTGTGTGTGCTTTAATTTCCCGCCATAGAATAGAACAGGTCCATAGTGAAGATGATGGATGTGGGCACCAGTGTCATTTCTCTAAGCCAGATGTGTAATGAACCTTGTTCCGCTCCTGTAATGTTGGTGTTGATTGATTACAAACACTGGTTGTTTAACATGCATGCCAGCAACAATGGCTTCAGAAACTAGGCCCATAGCCTCAGAGGACAACATATGCATATAGCTTTTCTTATACTCACTTGAAGTGATAGTGTGTAAGATAGTTTCAATACAATACAAGTATTTTAAAACATGTTCTGAGAAGGTTCTTTCCATACAGTAAGTTGTCTATATCCATGCATAATATTACTGTGTATGTCTTCAATCACTAAAATACTTTAAATAAACTAAACATTTAAAGGAACTAAACACAAAAAATAAGGACATTTATGATTGGTAGATTATTTCATTGTTGTAACAATGCTTCTTGGCAATGAATTATACCATTGGAAAGACACATTATTTCCCTTTTAAATGATCTCACATTTGTGGGAAGAGCAGGATAGCTGAGTATGGGTTGCGACCATGAAAGAATTGCTAAATTTCTGACAATGACAAACAGACTGTCTTTGCTGTTGACTCTTGTTTGGTATATTGTAGAAACGAGACATATTGGCAATGTAACAATGTATTCATTTAGCAAACATGAGCATCAGTAGCGTGTGGAAGAACCATACACAGTCACAACAGCCTGGCACCTCCTCCTCATGCTGGTCACCGGCCTGGTCACACACTGCTGTAGGATGGCCAGCATTTGTCACAGGTCAGCCAACGTGGTTGTGTTGGTCACCATGGAAAGAACAGCACGCCCCAGCTGATCACACAAGTGTTCCTTACAAGTAATTTCCTTTCTTTTTGTGTGTAGTTTATGTAGAGGCGTGGGCTGCTGTCTGCAAGAGAGAGAGTGTTGTGGCTGTGGTTTATGGGAAGCAGGTGTATGAAATCAGTAATAACCTGTCTCCCTTTAGTAAGCAGGACAAGCAAAGTGAAATAAATGTGACTGAAGCTGGTGACACGCTGGAGACTTAACATTTTGATGCTTACGTTGGAAAGCAGCTTGTCAGACTCAGTCAGACCTGTTAGTGTGCGTGTAGGAATGTGATCGCAATATGCTTTAACATTTTCCTTTTTTTCCCAGCAGCCATTGTTGATATTTTAGCGCTATAGTCGTTGCTAAGGTGGAAAAGCTGATGTAAGTTCTGGCTGTCCTGAGTTGCCGCAAAGCTGCAAAAGGCCCTGTTCCTCTGCAACGCTTAATCAGGCCTCCGATTGCCAGCTTGCTAACTCAAGCCAAAGCATTAACGGAATGGGAAAACCTATTTCTTTATCTTCTCTGACTGATCCATTCCCAGTTCGCCCACTCTCACAAGTTTTGCCTCTTTACGCTCTCTGCATTGTTGTGTATCTTTTGTTTTTGTCTGTATTGGGGAGTTGAGCACGCTGTGTGAGTGTGTGTGCGCGTGTGTGTGTGTGTGTGTGTGTGTGTGTGTGTGTGTGTGTGTGTGTGTGTGGGAGCTATGAGTGCTTTGCTGGCCTTGAAATGAGGAGGCGAGTGTATAAATAGAGCAGCCCCACAGATCACTGTGCCAGACAGAATGTGGCATCTGCTGTGCTACGAGTGCTGGAGAGCCTCTAAACTGACCCCGCCCTCAACTCCTCCGGTCCCTCTCATCTTCCCCCCCCCCCCCCACTCCTTATTCAATCCCACTCTCTCGCGCTGCCACACATTCGCCCACCATATGTTGAGTATTGTTGAGCATTACAGTTATAGACTCCCTGGATCCCGACGTTCCCAGAGAGTAATGTGCGAGACGATGAAGTCAGGAGTACCAGAGAATCGGAAACGTTGATGCTGCGCCTGCCAAAACCCGATGTTATACGTGCGGCAATTTACAAATTCCTTCATTGTGATGCTACACGTGTTCGTGTAAAAACAAGTTTAATCCCGCGGGGATTGTGTCTTTGCTCGGCAGTCTTCAGCGGGAGAGGGCTAAAAACGTCTTTGTTTGGTTTTATCCTAGCCAGAGCTGATTATAAAAGAAAAAATGAATCTAGGCCTACTGATGTTGGGATGAACACACACACACACACATGAAGCACACTTTCACAACTCTCAGAGCCCAGTTGGTATGAGAGCCACGTTAATACACACAAATTCATGTTATAACGACACCACAAATGCACGCGCACACACACACAAATGCACACACGCACGCTACAACAACACTAAAAAGCGTAATGAATCCTGCCGTCATTTCACTTACGTATTCAAATGCACTTTATACATTTAATGTCCCACCCAAGCAGGTTTTATAATCTCATGATCTGCTTTCACTGTGTGAGAACCATTTGGTTCCCTCAATGACAGCTTGGACGAACATCTGAGGATCACACAAAACACACGCACGCACATGTAACACGTGCACGTGTGTGGGTGTGCATACGCCACAAATACAGAACTGCTACATCAGCCAAGTTCATAAGCGGCTTAGGAATCATAAAAATGTCCATTTGTATAATGACTCTCACTCGTCTCTGTCTTCCCCTGCATGTTGTTCTATCCTATATCCATCTCCCGTGTGACAAGTATAGTCCTCTATGTTTCAGAGTGCTGACTATGCACGTCCAGGCCCACCAACCCTCCGGCAGGGCAGTAATTGTTGTAAGAGCTAATCACGGATGCTGCAGGGCGTTCTGGTGGGCGGCGATGGTGTTCGCTTTGACGTAGAGAAAGAGAGAGGAAGGGGTAATATGCTGGTGCGGTCATCTTTTCATCCCTTTGTTCGCTCGCAGGCACTGCTCTGCGCTCTTTCTCTCGGTGAAATTCAATCTGCCTCCTTTCACTACCGCTCTCTCAGCCACAGACGCTGCCCTGCTCCCGTCCTCCTCCTTACTCAACCTGCCCTCCATTTTCTCTTCCATTACCTCTGTTCCCCTCTATTTATATCACCCCCTCCCATTCCATTTCTCTTTTCCACCTCTCCATCAATCACATGAGCATGCATCCAACACAAAGGCCTCACACACCGTTCGGCTGGCCTTGAGCGACGCAAGAGTTTGACTGAACATTGTGTGAATCCTTTTCACCTTTGAATCAGTAATTACTTCTGCGATTGTGCCGAGCACTGACATTTTAATTTATTTATTTTCATGTTTCATCAGAATTTTGAGTGACAGCTGTGGTTACCTTGAGATAAACATTTGGTCCGGAGGAGTGCAGTGCAAGATGAGCGTGGTGGTGGTGTGAAACTGCGCATTTTCACACTACCAGACCATTTTCATGTCTTTCATGTCAAAACTAATAGTTCAGCTGATTCCAATAGCAATTTGTGTTCTAAAATCGCCATCATGTTTGCACCACAAACATTACAATATATCTAACTCGGAGACGGATTTACTAACATCCCAAATAAACATTTCTAAATTGCATGGGCTTTGTATAATATAGCAAGTGTAATTTTAGTATGTATTACGGGTGATCAACTATGCATTTTTGCATAAATGACAACCCGTGCAAACACCTTGGAGGTGGCAGTATATAAATGAGAAGTTTACATGGAGAGTCGGAACGCAAAGCAGTCTAGATATAAGTGCAAACGCAAATTCAATGATGGAATTAGAGGTGTTGGTGGAAGACACCAATGAACATATTGGCAAGCTACAGCAAAGACACAGAAGCTAACAACACACACACCCATTGACCCACACACACTTTTCCCCGATGTTATACAGTGGGCCTGTATAGACTGAGATACATTGTTGAAAAACGTTTAATATCTGCTGTGCTACTACTTTATTACTTACAAGACACATGGTTTAGTAATACAACCCTTTTATCTAATATAACCTATTGACTTGAGATAGGAGCCAGGGGCCTCATTTAGCAATCGTTCGTACGCACTTATATGTGCGTAAACCGTGCGTACGAATTAATTCACTCAAGTTGCGATATATCATGACAAGAGATTTCTTTCTTTGATATTTGATATGCCTTTAACATTAACAAGACTACAACCACCTTCACCATGAACCACTAAACTAGTAAATAACCATGGTTTTCAGATGAAATAGTTTAATGGTTCATGGTGAGTGTGGTTGTAGTCTTGTTAGGCATAGGCATATAAAGTATAAAATCAATTAATTACACAAACAACGGCCATGTTAAACAGTAAAGTCCACGATGTGCCTATAGTAGCTTAGTTATTGCTAATTTCATGCACTGGCATAGAGTACCAAGTCCTGGCCGCAACACGCCCACACTCGGTCAGTTTGTCTTGCGTTGTATATTTCCTTTGGAAGCAGAAAAATATGGGCTTTGACAAATGAGTGCCCAGAGTTTGTTTGGTCCTCTCTTACAGGGTCTCATATATGCAAGCATGAGGCCTGCAGAATTCTAGTTGTTTGTTGGTGTTTTGGCACGGGGGTCCACTTGAGGGTGGCACACTGTAGGTTTGAGGGCACAGAGGAGCATTGTGGTCCAACACCCACAGCCCCTTCTGAGGGAAACACCGAGTGTCATTGTTAGAAAGAGCTGCTCTGTGTCCTCAGCAATGATGTCATGGCAACAAGTGGTCCAGCTGTGACCAAGTGCTCAGTGCACTTTTAAGTCTGGTATTTTGTCCAAATATGCACGAAACATTTTTTTTTGTTTTTGCCTGCCTCTGCAATCCTTTTACTTCTTTTCATCTAATAATATTGCCCTCAGCAATATATTGGATGTGTTGTCATAGTTATGTGCTTGCAAACTGAAGTTCAGTTAAACAATATACAGATTTGAATGACTGAGAGTTACTGAACTCTCAAGGGTTCAGGACCGTCTCTTTGCATTCCCAAAGTGGCTGGTCCCCCACTTTGTAGGCTTTACAGCAGGCACAGACTCTTTTGCTATGATGTATCAGAGATAGAGAAGGAAAAGGGCGCCTAGTGTCATGAGTGATGCCAAGATATGACAAATACACCATTGTGCATGTATTACATTGTGACATGTATTACTAGCGGGAGTGGGAAAGTCTACAACACAATGCATAGATTTGGGTGGGTTAGGAATAAGATTTATTATTTTGAAATATTTTCCAGTCTAACATAAAATAGGCATCTTTAGATGGATTAGAACTAGGGTGGATATACAATATAAAAGATAAAACAACTATATATGTAGACTGCGTTGTTCATCTTAATTTGGGTTTTACTTATGTTCTATTGAAACTATGGAGGTAAATAGTTTTTTGGATTTAAAAAAATCTAATTGATCATATAAGAGTGTTAAAGAAACATGTTGATTTAAACTTAACTTAATGTAATTAAAGAAAACATTTATAGTAGACATTTTAACAAACCCTTGAAAACCTTTTGATCCAAGAGAAAAAACATTTTTACATTTATAGATAGTCAGGTTATTGATGACATTGCTGAGTCTGGATCATGGTTATTATCTTATCTGACTGTGATGTTTGATACTAAATAACCCATTGCTATTGTCCGCTGACATGCCAGTACTGCAACT
>JAODOY010001893.1:0-12495 GCA_025399855.1 Forbesichthys papilliferus
GGTCAAGGCTGCCTTACTGGCTTGCCCTATGGCTCTCCTATTTGCTTGCCCCTATGGCTTGGCTCCCGTAATCGCTGTTTGCAGCTTTAATTCTTCTTCTTCTTCTTCTGTCATTTACATTTTTATTAGGGGCCCTAAACATGCACGAAAACTCACGAAACTTTTTGCACACGTGTCTTCCCCGGGAAATCGCTGATTTTAGGTGTCTCGCAAATGGGCGTGGCAAAATGTTTATGTGTATGTGTATGTATGTAACAAATACCTTACAGTCAGAGCGCCATCTACTGGCAACAGGAAGTTACCCTTTAACAAAGCAGCCCCCGCCGCACGTTTGACCGACATTTACAAAATTTCTATGGCACATGTATAGCCGGACATAAAATGCTCTTGGGTGCAATTTCCTAAAATCAACAAGAAGCCATTTTACATTTTATGGTCATTTTTTGGCGATTTGCACGCATCGTACTTTAACGAATTCCTTCTAGGAAATTAATGTGATCACCTCCAAATTTGCTCTGTGCATTTTACACACTATGTTGATTAAAAGTGGTGAGATTTCCAGAGATTCCACTGGCATGGCGTGGAAAATACTGGCAACAGAAAACACTTGTTGTAACTTCTCCATTAATGCTCAAATCTGTACCAAATTTTTTTCAATTCATAAGAGCTCCACCCTTAACACATTGAAAAGTCAACATTTACTCAAAGTCATAGCGCCACCTACTGGCAACAGAAAAAAATTGTTGTAACTTCTACATATATGCTCAAATCTCTACCAAATTGTATTAAATTCATAAGAGTCTCACCCTGAACACATCGATGTGTCAGCATTCACTCAAAGTCATAGCGCCACCTACTGGCAAAAGAAAAAAACTGTTGTTTCTTCTCCATAAATGCTTAAATCTGTACCAAATTTGTATCAATTCATAAGAGCTCCACCCTAAACACATTGATATGTCAACATTCACTTAAAGTGATAGCGCCACCTACTGTCAACAGAAAACAATTGTTGTAACTTTTCCATAAATGCTTAAATCTGTACCACTTTTTTATCAATTCATAAGAGCCCCACCCTGAACACATTGATATGTTAACATTCACTCAAAGTCATAGCAACACCTACTGGCAACAGAAATATACACGTTTTATGCTTTCAGTCCCTGCTCCTAGCAGGTTGCCTACATTTTCTACAGAATCGTCTCACACAACACGCATAATGATTCATATCCGAGTCCGCGCCACGCCCCGACGTGCGTCACGGCACGAGGTCCCGCCCAGTGTTGCTTGCAACCCTAGTGATTATTATTATTATTCTTCTCCCAATTAAATTTTTATTAGGGGGCCTAAACATGCATGAAAACTCACAAAACTTTCAGCCCACGTGTCTTTCCTGGGACATCGCCGATTTTAGTTGTCTTGCGAATGGGCGTGGCAAAATGGCTTGCTAGCGCCCCTTACAGATCAGCCCCCAGGAACACTTTCTCCCAGACGTACGAAATTTCTGTGGAACACGTAACATGACCAGGCGTACAAAAAATTCCCTACATCCAACAGGAAGTCGGACATTTTGAATTTAATGGCCATTTTTGGAGATTTGCACGCATCGTACTTTAATGAACTCCTTCTAGGGAATTAATGCGATCACCTCCAAATTCGCTCTGTGCATTTTACACACTAGGTTGATTAAAAGTTGTACAAATGGTGAGTTTTCACTGATGGGCGCATTACATGATTCGCCATGAAACATAAAGTTGGTATAACTTTGTTACATAGGCCTATAGGCCCTCTCTATATCGCTATTGTGTGCACCCCATCTTACTTCCCACAGATTAAATATTTTACTCACTGTGCAAGAAGATCGCCATGCGCTGCAATTGTCTCTGTTTAAGAATGTGTGCTGTTGCTGAGACTCACAGACATCATTGTCCATGAGGCAAGTACGCTCAGATCCATGCACCGGCATATACTTTTTAACCAGCTCTAATTCATTACTTATGTTATTATAATTCCTTTAAATCCTTATAATCTCTTTGATAGTGTTGACAGAGTATTGACAATGTCTTTTTATGATTACAGCTGCTACACTTTTAACTCTTCTGTTTATCGACTTTGATATCCAAATATTTCTTTATTTTCTTTTTTCCGGTTCTTGGAACCCAATGCATTGACTGCTGTAATCATTTGCCTCTGTGTTGACGTTCTTTTATTGCTGATACCGGAGGACAATCTTCTAAATATAAAATATATCCTTGTCTTCACCTCTGTGATCAAAACGTCAATCTCAGTCACTTTTAACTCTTCTGTTTATCGACTTTGATATCCAAATATTTCTTTATTTTCTTTTTTCCGGTTCTTGGAACCCAATGCATTGACTGCTGTAATCATTTGCCTCTGTGTTGACGTTCTTTTATTGCTGATACCGGAGGACAATCTTCTAAATATAAAATATATCCTTGTCTTCACCTCTGTGATCAAAACGTCAATCTCAGTCAGTTAATTTTATTTTTTTAATTTTTTACACGTTTTGCGGCTGGATAAACTATTGCATATTGGATTATGGATGATGACAAGGGCGCGTTATTATTATTTGCATAGTCATTTTTGGGAGGAGGTAAGGCGGGGTAGCAAGAATTTTTTTATAGGGTGGCGGCTGCCACTCTTTGCTATCCCGGTGAATTTGCCAATGAATGTGTCGTACTACTATTACTACTACTATGTCATCTTGATGTACCTCCAGTAGTTGAGGATTTAAGTTGTAGGGCTACTTTTGTCTCCTCCAGCCCAATTATATAAATTCCAAGTTAATGAAGGAATCCTGTATGTGTTTGCCTCAAAATAAAACATAAGTATAAATATTCAAAGAATGTATTATCCTCTAAATATTCAATTGAAATGAATTATATTGACTCCAAGAATAGAATAAGATTCTTAACTTACCAGCTGCGTAAATTAATTAATTATTTTTACATATTTTGCCAAAGTCATTTTTTACACAAAAAAACCTTCTAGTGTGCTAAACACAGTGGAGGCAGATATTCAATACAGTACATGTAAGTGACTGAAATAAATTCTGTACCATATAGAATAGTGCCACCTGTTGGTGTCTCGCATAGACTGAAAGAGCAGTAAAATACCTTAATAACAGTATGATATACAACAGTATGAGTTGTATGTCTGTAGCACCTTCCCTTTCTGAGCTACTCAAAATAGTGAACATTTAGATTTTGAAGGTGTTTTGCTGCTCAGTGGATCCAGCTTGTAGGCCAATTAAGTAATATGTCACTCAGCGCACTGAGCCCTATCCGGTGATACCTACGGTTTGGCTGTTGGACAAAGTAAAAAAAGAATCTAGTCCTTTCATGTTTCCACCGAATTCAAGCAGTGCAAGAAAGGGGGCAATGCATTCCACAGCCTAGGTGGCACTGCATGAAAAGAACGGCCCCCTCTAGTTTTAAAGTGTGTATGGGGAACAAATAGAAATCTCTGACCTGTTGATCTAAGACTACGAGAGGACGAGCACAGCTGGATCAGGTCAGAGATGTAAGGAGGCACTTTACAAAGTAATAATCAAAAAATGTAAATGCATTCTAAATTGCACTGGTAACCAGTAAAGTGAAGCTGAAACAGGTGATGTGTGCCCTTTTTCTAGTGTGGGTTAATAGCCTCGCAGCGGAGTTTCAATGTATTCAATTTATCACCTCAACAATCTGGAGGTGATAAAGCTGTTTCTTATTAAGACATCTAAAAAAACTTTTGCAGTAATCTAACAGAGATTAATAAAAGCATGAATGAACATCTCCAGTTTGGCCTTAGACACCAGGGCTCTTATTTTAGATATGTTCTTTAATTGAAAGAAACTTGTTTTAGATAGTTGTTTTGAGTGTTGCTCCATGGACATGGCAGAATAAAAAACAACTCCTAAACTCCTTAGCTGCTTGATCTGAGGAATACTTTGCTCAGGGACAATGATGTTTCAGTCTTAGCCGAGTTCAGAAGTAAAGAGATATAATTTAATCACTGCTTGATACTAGTTAGACAGTTAATTCAAGAGGACAGTTTTAACTCAGTAGACTTAAAAGAGCAGTACAACTGAATATCGTATAAGATACATCACTAAACTGGCCGATTATCTTTCCTAGAGGAAGCATATACAAAAGAATCAGAATCTGCCCCTCCCAGAACAGAACCCTATTGTACCCCACTCGATACGCCAGCAGTATCTGACATGATATTATTTATATAAACACTAAAACTTCTACCAAAAAGGTAAGATGAAAACTATTTTAAAACTATCCTTATCCTTATCAGATCCTGAAGTTTATTAATCATAATATTATGGTCAATAGTGTCAAAGGCAGATGTAAGGTCCAATAAGACTAACACTGTGTGCTTCACAGAATCAGCTGACATCATACTAAAAACTTTAAGTAGTGCCGTTTTCGTTGAATGCTTTTTGCAGAAGCCTGACTGATATTTGTCAAAAATCGCATTTATCTCTAAAAAAAGTAGTAAGCTGCTCAGCTACCACTTCCTCTAAAATCTTAGCCATAAAATTAAGTTTAGATATTGGCCTGTAATTCTCGGGTCTAAACTGGGCTTTTTAAGAGCAGGTTCAACAATAGCATATTTAAAGAAGTTGGGAACCACACCAGTTAAAAGAGAGATGTTGATCACATCCAGGCCAATAGAATCAAAAGTAGTGTCACTAGTTTAAAGGAGAACCATGGATGGGGAAGAGCCAAAACACATGCATTGTTATCAGCGGGTGGTTGTAAGACACTTGCTCTGATATCTCTAATATTATCAACAAATACATTAAGGAATGCATTACTGTCTGATGTAGAGAGCACTTCAATTTGAGGGACAGGTCGCGAGACAATTGAATTAATGGTATCAAACAAGAAGTTAGGGTTTTTCTTATTTGACGATATTAGCTGAGCAAAATATTTTGATCTAGCACTTTCCATTAGTTCATTTAAGGAAGCTGTTAATTCCCTAAGATAAAGCCTATGAACTTCAAGTTTAGTTGATTTCCATAAGCGCTCTTTTAATCAACGTTTACTTCTACAATTCTGGATATATTTATTTATCCAAGGGCAAGACTTTTTAAGAGAGACTATGTTTGATTTCATTGGTGCCATTTCATCTAAATATTGGCTGTTGAAAGACTGAGCAAAAATTCCAAAAGTTCCAAAAATTAGATCTCTGACAGTTCCACAAAGACTATCTAGAAGATTGAGAAGTTCCAAGAATATAGAAGAAGCTCAACGACCCCCTCAAGTGGTTCCAAGTTTTGAGCCGAATATCACACTTTTGAAGAATTCCAAGTTCCAAGCTCTCATTCAACAATTTGGAAGTGGTGGCATCTCTTGGAAAGTTTCTCAGTCTGGCTAATGTTAAATATTCTAATTTCAACATCAAAGTTCTAACTCTAACTAAACATAAGTATTTAAAAAAAAAAAGGTAAACAAGCAAACCCACTTTAAAAATGAATAAATACAAATTGCACATTAAAGCAATTCTGTCATGATCAATTTACTGTATGGCCCTCTTGCAGATCCTGTAGTGTAGAGCGAGAGAAGTACAGTTCCCCCACATACAGTACATTATCCCAATTTAAACATGATTTATACCTATAATAATAATAATAATAATAATAATCTTTATTTATATACCACTTTCCATACAGAATACAGAAGTGCTTTACAGTCAGGGAATACATGTTGTTCCCATAAACAAATACAGAAATACAGAGAAACCAGTAATAAAAATGGTTAAACGAATCAGATTAAAAAATAAATAAAAGAAAAATTAAAACAGGTGCATAAAGGAATACTATAAATATACATACAGTAACATGGAACTGAAATGACATACGTTAATAAAAATG
Organism: Forbesichthys papilliferus; assembly: GCA_025399855.1. Taxonomy (NCBI): domain Eukaryota; kingdom Metazoa; phylum Chordata; class Actinopteri; order Percopsiformes; family Amblyopsidae; genus Forbesichthys; species Forbesichthys papilliferus. Next base: position 5,891 of record JAODOY010001893.1, read on the forward strand.
ATTAAAGGAATCAGTTGAAAGAAATATAAGAGAAATTAAAACCTTATCCTTTTTGTTGCTATGACAGAATGTCAGCACCATGTGTATAGGACTAATTTGGTGGAGGAAGTGCATATTCCAGTAGCAGTTTTGTTATCAGTAGATGTCTTTTATGGATGGTTATTTCCACATACAAGGGTGCTGTATAGCCTCAGAAATACAGACCCTGCATACATATTCACCAAACAACTAAGACTATGCTTGGTCGGTGGGATTAATACACACACAACAGGACAAATCCGTTTCTGTGAACACTGTTCCAAACGGGCCTGCCACAGGTTTTTTTCCAACCGCAACAACATCGGTATGGTGACCGGGCCTTCCATGAGATTTTAACATAATATGACACTGAAATGACATAACTAAAATAAAATAATAAAAAAACATGACAGCAGATTAAGATAGACAGCCGTCATAGTGCAGTTGCAAGCTAGCTAAAAGCTAATTTGAATAGATGAGAAGGGATGCAATGATTATACATTTTGTTTGTAGTCTGAGGAATAATCATGGTATCACGATTATTATGCATGAATTTCACAACACCAGCAATGTCATTTTGGAGAGCGATCTAATGCCTTTGCTCCTGCTTTACTGCCAATGGCCCAACTGTTAACTCACTGTCAATGCTACTTCATTGAGTGTTTTCTCTGGAGAAACAAATTGCTACTAACCTGTGGGGGGAGAGGTTAATGGGACTGCCCAGGTGTACCCATATATTTGGGGGATTCCACAGAACTCCCCCTGGACTATGTACTAAAAACATTGGTTTTTATGCCTGGAAGGTCACTGGTATGTGTAGAAAATATAGCTGTATTTCATATAGATATTCAATTAACAGTATCGATGTTTCAAATCATCCCTTCTTCACTACAGTGTAGTCTACTTTGTTGACGGTCTCTAAATGCGTGTAGCTCTGCTGCTGGAAAGCAAAAATGATGACTGTAATTTAGAGCGCATTTGCCAGTTCACACTTTACAGAGTTAAATTATTGTCAGAGTTGTCTCAAACGGATACAATCTCTATTTACCAAAAACCTCAAGTTTTATTTCCAAAGTTTACTGAAACTACCGGTATGTTTGATAGAAATAGGTTTGTTATAATAAGTTTGTTTTGGTGTGGCATCATTCTACCTTGGCGCAGCATCACAACTAAATGAATGCAGAGGAATCACATTCAATGATGTTGCTCTCATGATAGCATATGTGCCACACAGCATTTTTCAAGTAACTTTGTATTTGTCCCGTCTGCAATCTGGAGATTGCACCTGGCAATGTTTGTTTTATTGTCCTCACTGTGCAAACAAAATGTCCCTCTTTTGAGAGTGAAGAAAGAAAACATTCTGTGTAGCTGAGCCTTTACGGTTATAAAACCGCGGGGTTTTTAATCCCGGTTAATAGTGAAACCGGCTAAACCCTATAGATTAGTTTTTACTTCTATTATTTTTTAAAGATATTTACTGAGCCGGATTCCTTGATATTTATAGGTAGTGAGTTCTATAGCTTTGTGGCATAGTTAATAAAGACTGCATCGCCGATTTTCTTATTGCTCTTACTATAAACTTTCAGTAAACCACTGTCAAATGACCTTAGTGATCCAGGGAGTATGTAGTTAACCATTGCTTGAGCGATATAGTTTGGTCCTAGCCCATGTAGCGCATTATATTTAAAGAGTGACTTTAAAATATATTCTGCATGCTACTGGTAGCCAATGCAGGTCAGTGACTGTTAGCGCCCTGGTCTGTATTTGGCGTAAAAGTAACACAGGCGGAGAAACAGGCATATCAGAATAAAGTGCGTATGTTACATAGATTTCTACATACAGTTTGTTTGGTAATGCCCCTATGAGGATATGGCTTCAGGATTCAGCCAAATCTACAAGCTAAGGAACGGATGTTGATCGCCAGTACATAAACCGTAAGTGCAGTTTAATGTTCAACATTTGCAGTTGACCAAAACTATAAAAATCCAGTTTTGATACAGTAACTGGTAGGCTACCATAGCATAAACTTGAGTCTGCAGGACAGGCATATTGTCAAAAGTGATGCATCGTGTACATCAATAACTACATTAGATTAAAAGAGGCTATTGTTCAGTAACAGTAAACGGATTAGAAATAGGCTGCTTAAATAATGTGTTTATTTACTTAACCTTAACATTTCTTGTTGATAAAGACGCACTCGCGGTGTCATACCAAAATTGTATCCTCTACCGGAAACTGATTGCCGTTTTTCGTACAGCGAGTAATAATGCTTTTATCTGGACCTGTCAGGCTTAGTAAAGAGATCGGGCCCAAACACAGATGTGCCGTGAGCAGATTTAATTATATTAACAAAGAATATCTCACCAAAGGTGAATGCGGTTGGGAAAAAAAACACTGAACATTAATTCTTACCAGTCACAGGGCAATATAATTTTTTGATACAAACAAAACTAGGCAAACAGACAGGTCATATCAAAGAACAATTCAACAGAGAATGAGGGCAATCGCCATCAGTATATTAATGTGTGTGAATAGGTGAATGTGAGGCAAAAAAACTGTAAAGCGATTTGCACTATATAAATATGCATTCTAAAAATGCATTCCATTTACCATTATTTTGTGTTGTTCCTAGCAGCTAGCCACCTGTCTATTATAACCCTGTAGTGGCAAGAGGCTGTTGTTTTATTAATTCATACGTGTTTATGGGTACATGGCTTTTTGGCAATACCAGATTAAACTATTAACTATGTCTGCAACCAGGATCGGACTGGCTGGGGGAATCGGGGGATTTCCCAAACAGCCAGTCAATTTTACAACCGCGTATTAGCCCACCGTGCAAAAAAAAAGAAGGAATTAAAAAAAGAAAAATGTGTAGTTCAATCTGCATTTCTCGCTTTGAGCACAGCCTGAATACAATGTAACAATTATACTTGACCGATCCAAAATCCAAAATAGGGGGAGGTTCCCGAATACCCGTCAATACCTGAACAGTGCACTTACAGAGCAGTTTATAACAACAAAGAAGTACAGAAGTGCAACCAAGGAATATTGAGCGCTTTTATGTTTACATTTCTTCTCCAAATAAAATTTGAAGGTGAGAAATGGCAAGTGTGGAAAATATAAAGAGAAACAAGCACTTCAAGGTACTCCAAGGCTAATTGTCAAAGTAAAAACAATCTATAACACGTTAAGATCACCTTTAACACCAAGTGAGAGAGACAGTATTCAACCTGCATGCGGTAGTAGGACTACCAAGACTTCAGGTTAGCATTTTCAACCTTAAGAAAATTAAGGGAGACTGTAATCAGCCCACACTGTCGGCTCACACAGCTGCACATATCACTTAATCTCTGATGAGCTGTCGCGGAGATCACTTGTATTGCTCGCGGGAGGCGTGTTGCATATTGACAGTGTCAAAAAGGAGATAAAATGACAGTAAACATGGGCTGCATTCCAGTAAAAAAAAAACAACAAAAAAACTTTTACTATGAAAAGTTTTGTTTTTTAATAGTAGGATCATGTCATAGGCTACTGTACTTCACTGGTTGACTATTCTTTGTTCACCGTTATGCCTGTATCTCTCACTCACTTACCCGTGGTCCTGCTCACAATGATCTCTGAAAACCACCATCCAAGCATTCTTTTTAAGAATTCTATGAATATATTCTCCAGAGATTAAATAAAAGGAAAACCGGGGACACTGATACGTTTGTAATCCATATATAGTAAATTTTAACTGCGTCATTTCAGGCCTGAAAGCTCTCGCTTTTAATCTGACTTGTCAGAGAGCTTTACATGATTAATTAATCATGATTAATTAATAATTAACAACTTGGGGTGTAACGGTTCACCAAATTCACAGTTCGGTTCATATCTCGGTTTTTGAGCAACAATTCGGTTCATACCGCGGTTTTATTTCTATTTTTTATATTTTTTTCTTTAGCGGTGTAATCGTGTGTTTTATTGGCCTTGATTACATTCAGTAGAATAGTCTTATTTTTGCTATACTTTCTGCCACTAGATGGCACACTAGTACCAGCTTCTTAGCCAAATAAGAACACTTCTTGTTGCCGCCCACACATGCTGTAGCACTAGCAGTAGGTAAACAAAAAAAAAAAGATGGGATCGGATTACGTTACAACACCCTGCTGAGGACAATATTTCACTATATATTTAACTAAAATAGTGAATTTTGCTGCTATATTCATGTTTAAAATAGACATCTTTTTAAACATCAACCATTTGGAATATGAAGATAAACACTGTAGCTTCATTGCTTGCTACAAGTTACAAAATGCAAGCAGATTAACAAACAGTTTGGAACCACAAGTTAACAAAACAGACAGCGGCTAGAGACTGAATTAAAAATAACCTGGAAAGTTTTGGACAGTTTTCATACCTTGGCAGACATCATTTATTGACACACGTCAAAATTTAGCATTAATACTATGTATAATAATTTACACATTGTGCCGTAAACAAGAACTGACACATCAGAAAGATTTAAAGCGCTTTGTAAATCAGTTAATTAAAAGTGGTCTGTCAATTGTAGCATTAACAGACACCACAGGAGTCCAAGGTCAGATTGACACTGACAGACACCTCGTGAGTCCCAGGTCCAAGGAAATGTCCAATAGCACTAGACACGACCAGGACCACTCAACAACCAATAGCGCCTGTATATATTAGAAACTTCTGCAGCAATGCGCCATCCAAATAAAATGTATTATTATTATTATTATTATTATTATTATTATTGTTATTATTATTATTATGATTATTATTATCTAATGTTCTCTTATGTGTCTTGCTGGGTTTTCCTCTTTGGCCGACGATATCAGACCATGTTCCGGCTGGCATTGATGATTTTGGCCTGGCACCATTTCTATACCAATGAGAGCCATCTGGCTTGGGGTCCTAAATGGTTAATCCAGTGACGTTGGGGCATGTCCGCCAAGTCAGCATTGGTGTATTCCACATTAGCTGTAGTTCCATTCATAAAACTCGGTGTCTGTCCAGTAGCCTTTGGTGGCTCAGCTAATACAGTAGCTGCTACAGAGTCAATTCATTTAACACTCACACTGATTTTATAAAGTGTTCAATCGTCTTTTTCTTTGTCACGATAGTCCGGGAAACGATGTCTTTGTTAGGACAGACAATGATATGTTTGTAGTAGGCCCAAGGCCTTCAGACCTGGAAAATGCTGACATGTGAAAAATGTAATCCAACTTGTTGAATTTCCAAATTGTGTGGTGGTGGTAAGGTATTTTGGCGATAGGCACGCAGGGAGCAATGGTAGGCCTCACATTCACCCATTAACACACACGCACATTCATACGCAAATGGTGATTGCTGCCATGCAAGGTGTGACCAACCACTGACAAACAGCCCATGCCAGACATGTGTTGTTTGCCAGTACTGTCATAAACTAATTTATCCAAGTACTCTCTCTCTCACATCCACACCCACACACATACACACTCAAATTAATTAAAACAAAACTGCATAATACTCACTCGGCCAGCCTGCCCTGACTGTGTCATTGGGGATTGGGGACATGGAGAAGGGCTCAATGGCTGCAGCTCAGGGAAAAGGGAGGGAGACACAGGACTCCGAGGGGCTGGAGAGGGGGGAACACCCTGGATCATGGATGTGATGGAATAGAACAGAATCAAATATATAAGCAGTAAAGCTACCAGCACGCTTTTCATGTTGTTAGGCACACAGTGCTACACTTTACATAGACATTTGATTTGAAAAGTTCTATTCTCTTGTGTTCTATTGATATTTATTACTATTTTAGTAGGTTTCTAGGAGACTTTTCCCCACTAATCATAGGTACATATAAAATAATCACGTCTGAACTAGACATTCTCGAACTGTACCTGGAGACAGAGGCAGGGAGGAGGGGGAGCTTTTCTCTTGCGAGGGGTGGTTCCTCCTTGCACAGGCAGGTGTGCAGGAAGCTGTTGAGTTTACAAGCAAGAAGCAGTGCTCATACAGCAAGTTGATTGAGATTAAAAGCCATACAGCAAACGAGAACGATGCGGTCAAGGTGAGTACTAGGGATGATCCTAATGACTTTCGTTTAAACTAAAATTTGAACTTAGACTAGTCTAAAAGTAAGAAAACAATCAGAAAACAGTCAAAATGTATCAGACATAAGGCTATCACACATAAAGCTAAATAAGGCTAAATATTTTCATGTCGGTTTCTCCCTACGGTACCTGCACTGAGTGCACTCTCATCAGCTGCTATGTCCGAGTAGGGATCATTGCCAGTAGGCTTTCCCTCTCTCCTCATTTTCCATATAGCCTATCTAAAATTATTATTAAATTATATTATCATCCAGATATCCATCCGTCCAGAAATGCTAAAAGCTTTGGATGTGGAAGGAATGTCTTGGATGACACGCCTCCTCAACATCGCGTGGAAGTCGGGGACAGTGCCAAAGGAGTGGCAGACTGGGGGGGTGGTTCCCCTCTTCAAAATGGGGGACCAGAGAGTGTTTGCCAATTACAGGGGTATCACACTACTCAGCCTCCCTGGTAAAGTCTACTCCAAGGTGCTGGAGAGGAGGGTTTGGC
>JAODOY010001894.1:0-12495 GCA_025399855.1 Forbesichthys papilliferus
AACCCCCCCCCCCCCCCCCCACCTCCTCCGCCAACCCTATCTCCCTCTTAACGTCGCCCCAGTCCAAAGTCACCCTTGGGTTCAATTACTGGAGCTCCAACACCAATCTCCCCACGCGCCCTTCCCCTTTCCCCTTACTCGTGACACGCTTGTTCTCAGAGGCGTCACTTTAATGTTCCTTTCCATCCATTTCTCTGGCATCCTCTCGCAAGCCGGACCCTCCTGACTCCCGTCATAATACTGTGATGTCTACTGTGTTATTTTTTTTTATATCAGAGCTCGTGAACCAGGGACCAGGGGAGTTTGTGGCTTTGTGTTGTTACTCACAAGCAAAGCACGGAAGGGGAAAAAAATACATAATAAAATGTAATGTAGCAGTTAGACCCATTTAATGACAAAAACAGTAACACAGGAGGATGGATGTTATCTCTTTTCAGTTTGTTTTATATATTTAGTAAGGTCTGCTGGACCCAGTATCCATCAATGTAGACAAACATGAAATAATTTAGAGAACCATGGGAATATCCTAGCTGCTGCCATGGCATATCAGCACATATACACTGCTCAGCCACATTCACAATGCATCTTAATGTGTGGGGTGGCGCTGTGGAGCGATATTTTATTTGCGCTCGAAGTTAGCAAGCATTCTCAAAAGTAACTAACCCTTCCTTGAAGTGGCTGATTGGTGTGGCCTCGTTGAAAATAATTATTTCTGAGCAATCAGGAATGCTGTTTTAAACTTATTTTGTAGTTTCAGTTATATTCATGACTTCAAGGCTTGACAAATTCAAGGAAATCATCTACTACATTAAAACCAGTTACGGATTTTAACATGTATGATCAGCTATACATTACATGCAAATGTACAAATATTAAAAAAAGATATATATATACTGTATATATATTTATTTTATACATTTCGGTGAGTCCTATTTTGTCTAGTGTGCTCACTCAACAACCCCCTTGATAACGGCGTGAAATTCCCTGCGACAAATTCGAGGAGGAGTGGCCCCTAGGGCCTGCTTTGCTCTTGTTATCTTTGCAATTCCGCCGATTAGATACAGCGACAAACTCTATCGCCGCGGTGATGCCCGGGAGAGGAGGATTAACGCGTCAACCGTGACTTAGCGCTCAGCTGGCTGGACATCAGCCACGAAGCGTTGAGTCACGGTTTGCTACCGAGCGTTAGCTCCAATAACAACATGGACGACATTGAGTTGAGCGAGACCTGTTCGCTCCTGGCCAGAAAAGGTCACCTTCACTTAACCCATGCTTGCGTTATAACATGATAGAAGGTGAGTAATGGCAGAATTCATTTATGGGTGGCCTTTCGTTTTCTCAGTATACTCAAATTATAAATGGTTTAAATGCAGTTGTCAAACCTTGAAGCCATTTATTAAACTAACCAGAACATTAAGATACTTCAACAAAAATATATTTATATATAATAAATGTTATTTTATTCAAATTGTTTAACTCAATTTGTTTCACATTTGTATTTTCTCAGGACCAATCAGATGCATCTCCTGAGCCTTTAAGTTGTCCTTCTTTTAGTTAAAGAGCCACTGAATATTCACATATAAATCAGAGGATCATGTTTACCATCTTGACTATTTCCCCCGTAGATCTATAACTCTAGTTCCGTCTGGTGGCTGAACCTTCAACCACTGCCAGGTCTGTTTTATGGCAGATGACCTTTTCCCCGCCAGCTGATGCCACATGGGAAAATATAATCATACATTTCATCAACTGTTTGCCCCGGTCTCACAATGGAGACTGTGTTCTTGTTCTCTTCCCTTTCTTTGTCACGGTATCCCCGATGGATCATTCCAACAGCACTCCTTCCTTCCAGTATGTTGTCATTAGAAAGTGAACAGGGCTCAGAAAATGAAAGCCATTATTTTTCTGCTCCTGGAAGTAAAAAGGACTACGGTAGGCATTAGGCATCTCGCTCAAGGACATTTATAAGGTGGCCAAGTCTGGGGCTTGAACCCGTGACCTTTTGTCTGGGTATTGTCCCAATGCCCAGACCACTTCTAGACACCTCTGTCCCTGATGTTGCTGATAATCACACATAATGGAGCTAGATGGGCCTATGAAAAACACCATTATATTCCACTGCTCAGAAAAGCTTCACTTCATTTGGAGAGAGATGCAATGGTGTCTCGAACGGGGGACTTTTGTGCTTCATGTTATTATGTGGACGGGAGTGGCGTGACTCTTGACAAGTCACCTGAGCGTTACAGTTTGGGGGGAGAACACCAGTAGAGAAGCTAGCATACATTATGTAGGCTAGTCCAGTCCAAGGCTAGCACAGGAAAGCAGCTACAGTACGAGGATAAAGCTTTAAAATGTAGAGTCAGGGATGTTGTCCCTTAGAAGCTCCACTCCACGTCCATTGGACACGCATTGCCAAGGCTGGGATAGTGTTTGTTGTGTGGTCTAGAAACGTCACACTGACCGTACAGCTAGCACAATCACTGATGCCAACTTTTAATGCGGCGGTTCACAAACTGTGGGTTTTGACCAGGGGGAACAGGGTCTGACTCTAGGCTTGAAGCAGCCGTGTCGTGTGGCGACGGGTGGCCTATAGGACCAACTGCAATACACACCCCATTCATAAATTAATTATGGATTTCAGGTGTTGTTATTTGATGTTGTACTACGACGCACATGCACGAGGCTTGAGGTCGGGAACTCCAGTGTCGCAGGTTGCAACGTAATCTTCTGTTTGTACTGCACATGCGTGAAAAGAGCCACTTTACCAATATGGCGACACCATTAATTATTATTACGCTTCACTGCGACAATTAACAAATACTCTGTTAGATCAAACTGCCATTTTCTTCACTGTGTCTATCTAATAATTAGTATGGTTTTGTGATATTTGTATTTATGGTATTCATACATTTAGTTTGATTATCTTAAATGCAACTGCAAAAGATGTGTCTTTCCCTAGTAGGCCTACATTGTTTTATTGTTTTGTATTTTACCCAGTGGTGTTTTGTGTTATTATGCTGTTAAAATACTTTGTCACCCAGAGTCCAGGGTCTGCAAGCCAAAGGTCAAAGGTCAGAAAGTTTCATAACTGACTTTATGTGTTTTGTGCGCTCGTACGGGCGCGTGTACAGAAGATATGAGTTAATCCTAAAGCTCTTAGGTCATCAGAGCGTGAAAGTTCGACACAGTTTGTGTGTGTGTGCGTGTGTGTAAATGAAATGTGATGGATGTTTCCGAGTTTCTTCAAGGATGCGGTAGGGGAGAAAATGCAGTTACACAATGCTGTATGTGGAGATTGTGCTTACTCTTTGATTTTTGATGTTTGGTGTTTCGAAGCCTTTCGGTCTCACGCCTGCTGGCGTTGAATGAAGATGCAGGTTCTTACAGCTGTCTCCGTCAGCAAACTGTTTGCTAAACCACGCACGCGCACAAACACACACACATACACACAGAGCTATGTGAGTTTCAGGGGCCTCAGAGAACTTCTGGACTCGTGATAGATGGAAAAAAGTTAGACAAGGTTGCAAATGGATAAAGGTCACGATGATGGACCTATCGTAATAAAAATGCTTCCATTATAACCGCCTTGATCAGAATCAACGGCACCATTCGGATTTGAAATTTAATTCAGATTGAAGAGAGGGATTTTTTCAATCAGCACCTTGGAACGGGTTCAATAAGCTGTGATGAATGTCGGAGCCTTATTCTGATTAGCGACTGTGGCGCATGTGAAGTGCTGATCATCGTTTAGCATATATATATATATGTGTGTGTGTGTGTGTATGTGTGTGTGTGTGCGTGTGTGTGTGTGTGTGCGTGTGTGTGTGTGTGTGTGTGTGTATGTGAATACATTTGTCAATTGGACTCTTAACCGGTTGCTTTATTGTGAAATGAAACAAAAACGCAGCTCATGTAAGCAGCTTTGTGTTTGCAGAGGATTTTGGCTTGAAATGTACTGTACATGTCTTTTTGATGAATATTCAAATTCAAGCCTTGTTCCTGATTATTTAACTTTACCTCCGTGCCACAAAGTCGTCTCTCCGCCAGCCGAGGCTGAGAAGCAATTAGAATTTTTCGACAAGCCCGATTGTCAGTGGATGCCTTATTTGCAATGCTAATTTTCATTCACAGTTTGTCTTTAAAAATGGGGAAAAATAACCCCAAAGAACAAAGAGGTGAGAGTTAGCAGTTTGGAATGAACTTCAACAAAGCTGTGAGCCAGGTGTGGGAAATGTCAACCATCTGTGCAGAGGTGTTAAGTAAATGGTACACCTGTGTGTACATTTAATTTTGTGACACATAGTCTATGTGTGTTTATTCACACATTGGATTATGGCGAGGGGCTGGTGTGGCTAGATAGTTCTTGCTTACACGCATTTGCCTGGAAAACTGTTCCTTCACACTTGACACCTGGAAATGACACGGTTGATCAAATTGGTTCAACGTGGCGGTTGAAACACGAATGTACTTATATATATATATATATATAATATAATATAATATAGCAGCAAACAACCTTCTATATGAAGATATAGTGAAGTTATGGCGTCCTGGGCAGAGAGTTACATCACAAAACTCTGGTGATTTGGTTTTCATAGCTGGGCTGGCTGCGCGTGCGTGCGTGCGTGCTCGTGACCCACGATGCATTTGTTTTGCTCGGAGCTACTGGTGTATGGAACCTAGTGGCAGAAAGTCATATAGAGGCACTTTAAAGTCTAATTTTAGATGTCATTTATAAATAGCATACTTCTGAGTGGACGTACAATATCGGTGGCAGGCTGTATTCCCGGAATGCTGAATCATAGTCTGTGTGTTTAAGAGACAGTGTACACGTTCAGGCATAAACAAAGACTCGACTGCTGATTTAGGTGGGCGAGTGTCATGTGAAATGCCCCCGTGATAACAGAGAGAGAGAGAGAGAGAGAGAGAGAGAGAGAGAGAGAGTTATAGTGCCGGGAGCTTCCAGATAAAATAATTTCGCTCTCTGTGCCAGTTAAAAGGAAGAATGGGGTTCATTTGTGTGTGTGTGTATAATGTTTGCATATGTATTTTCCCGTTTATGCCTGTGTGTTAAATGTGTATAGCTGTCATGTGATCAGAAAGGGTTTTGTGTGTATGGGCTTGTTGGGTATATACGTATGAGTGGCACCTACATACAAACTATATGCACAGCGGCATCGTACATATACCTACCGAGCCATTCCATCTGCAAACCTTCTTTGACATACATCTGATTCTGAATGTCTCAATGATCCAGTGTCTTAGTTTCCAGACCTCTAAGGTGTTTACACAGGAGCCCGTCGTCCACACACTACAGAGTACGTCGTCCATTTAGTGTGTTTCTCTTTCCTTTCTTCACCCACTCTGTGGCGGATGAGACGGGGATATTGGAGCGAGGCTGGAAGGGGGATCGATGGTCAGCGCTGGCGTTGGCTAGCCGAGCTTGAAATGCGTCCTGCTGCTTCCTGCTAATGACTCATCTCCGGGCTGAGTGGGCTGTCATTTGGATGTCACCCGATACCACTGTACTGTTGGACTGTCATTATCATTTCGGTGACATTGTGATTGGCTCGTTTCACGGTAATTAGAGACGGGAGGTTTTTATTTTTATATAATAAGAATATACTGTAGATGAATGCTTCTCCAGTTATGTTGTCTGCAGAGGTTGGACGTGAGTCCAATCTCTTAGAAATCTAATGTAACTCACTAATGCACAGTAAATGAGCTAAATGTCCTCTCTCAAAAAGCAGCCAGATTTGCTCCAGGCTTGGCCTCATTTCTGGGTCGTAACCAATAATCTCCGGCCCGTCCTGCCAACCAAGTTAAAACTGAAAGTGAATGTTTCACTCGCAGAGAATAAACGTCTGTCCAGTATGACAGCTGCAAAATAAAATAATACGAGGACTTTAAAACTATGATCGAGTTAAGACCTTGGTTTGCTGTGGGGGGTGTGTGTGTGGGTGTGGGGACGGGGTGTGCATGGTGTGTGCACTTCAGCGCTTTAAATTGGTGGTATTTCGGCGCGTATTAAAGTCTTGTGGCCAAGGCTGGCAATGGCTCTATTTTCTTCCTTTCACGGTGTGTTTGTGGCCGTGCACGCCTGAACACGTGCGCTCGCCCCGGGCCAAGTGATTTATGGGCTGTTTTTAATCAGGTGGTAGAAAATGTTATTAGACGGCATCCTTCGCCACGCTCTCGTCCCGCAAATGAGCCGGCCCCAGTTGCACCCTGGGCATAGCCTCTTGTAATTAGTTCTGGGAGCTCACCTGTTGCTAGGCGAGGTGGGGGAGGGGGGAGGGGGGCTGCCCTGACTGTTTATCTGTATATTAGAATAAAAATAAAAATGCATATTACTTTCTTGTGACACAGTTATGGATGGATGGATGGATGGAAAGATAAATAAAACAAGGTTCTACATTTGCAAAGAAATATGATTTATTTTAAATAAAGAAATAAATAAATAACTGGCAAAATGTTGTTTTGGCAGCTGTCAGCCTGTTAGATAACATCGGTATTTTCACATTCCTTGGCCATTTATTTGTCTGTAATATAGTAATCAAGCGGCTGACGTCTCGATTTCCCGCTGGAGTTTTCAAAATAAAAGCTCCCGCCGTAAAGTTGGCTGACAGGCGAGCCGCGAAGCGTCTTTCGGGAGTTCTTGGATCCGCCCTCTCTGTGGCTCTTGACCAGGGAGCTGGGGCTCATTCCTGATGGGATGACAGTCGCTCCACCGTGTGATGGCACAACAACATCCTCTGTCACCTCAAAACTCACTCACACACACAGAAACTATCTCTTGTCTGCATTGCTGCTGACTAGGTAGTAAAAACACTATTAAATATTCAGTAACTCCCACTGGGTATCGGTGTGATACCTGCTTCAACTTTTCTCCTCGCTGGGTGTCTGGGATTGTTTGGGATCGGCTCATGTGCCGCGGGTACTCTCACGCCGCCGGCATAATAATGTGTGTTCGAGGGCCGTCACAGTTTGGAGTTCTCCCCTTTGTGGCGATTCTAAGGCGACTCCGCACCGCGGTGTGGAGTGGAACGGCAATTATCCTGTCGGCTTACTTTACTTTTCCCACCTTTTCGAACTACTGTATGTTACGATCGATGGTGGCCAAAATATAATGAATTCCTTACATTACAATGGGAACAGTCGAGGGTTGGTAAACAAACCTGTGACGTAGTGTATCTTATTTGTTTGCAACAAGACACAAAGAAGTGGAAAACTGCCGTAAACCCAACACAAACTCATCAAAACGAGCGCGTACAGCCACATCCCTGGGTACATATTCAGCGGTAAACGATACAGCTTCTGAAGGATACATTTTGGGTGAGTACAAGGTTTTGACAGTGGTAGTGGTTATGTCTCATGATGCGTTAGGTTTCTGGCAGATGTAATATAGCACTGCCACTGCAGACAGCTTTCATTTGACATGTACGTACAGTCAGGAGGTGGTGTGTTTTTGTGTATGGGTATATTTTTTGTTCTGACTGTTTTGGGTGTAACTGAGTGTAAACAAGCAGAGGGTTGTGTGTGTGTGTGTGTGCGTGTGTGTGTGCGCGTGCGTGTGTGTCGTTGTTTATTGTGCCTGCTTTAACTGGCCAAGCAGCTGGGATGTCTTCTCCTGAGCATATTTCTTCTGTCTTCATTACAGCATAATCAACACTTTAAATGAGGAAATCGACTACTGCATTCTTGTTTATTAGATTTGGGTGTTCACTACGGGCGCGCGCACGCACACACACACACACACACACAGGCACACACACATGCACGCACACACACAATCAACCCGTTCCTATTTACATTCATGCCCAACTGACGAGACGGAGATGAAAGAGAACGATTTGAGAAGCGGCCATTATTACAGCCGGCGTGTTTTGCAATCTTTTGACCCGCGGGACGTCACGCGCCAGCTGAAGGCGTTAGCCGGCGTCCCAGTTAGCGTTGTCACGGTGACCGCGAAAGCGCTCGTGTATGTAGGAAAAAGAATGCGGGAGTGTCAAATGCAATCTGGGGCAATGCGCTGCGCTTGTAACGCCCGCCGCGCCATGACAACTGTGACAGTTGCCACGATCTGTGATTGACACCTGTCAGCGCTGCACTAATAGCTCCAGCGAATGCAACCGGGTCAGATGCCAAAGCCGCACAGACCAGGGTGGTGAAACACCATGGTGCCCTCAGCAGCATATAGCATTAACACACCCTCTTCTGGTTGACAGTACACCAGCGGGTAACCCAACAGCACAATTTAGTTACAGTTACTATAGCAACCAACGTTGTCTGAAGTATTGAGAGGATTTAACTGGTCTAAGAAAAAGAGGGTGCCGTTGCATCTCGTAAAAGTGCTTTAAATGCAATATTTCTTTAGCAGCAAACAACTTATACATTTACAGGATTTGGCAGGCTATGCTTTTATCCAAAGGGACTTACATGTAGTACGTTTGTCATTAGTTGGACAGGTCACACATGTAGTACATATGTCATTAGTTGGACAGGTCACACATGTAGTACATATGTCATTAGTTGGACAGGTCACATATGTAGTACATATGTCATTAGTTGGACAGGTCACACATGTAGTACATTTGTCATTAGTTGGACAAACACCAGCAATTGTAAGCAACCAATATTATATCAGAATAGCTAAAGAATCTTGTCTTGTGTCTACAATCATGGCAATATATCCTTCAATCCAACAAAGTGCCTAATGGCCTGAATGTTAAAATGCTAAATATGTAAGTGCAGAATAGGATTTTATTTTTTTAAGAGAGAAGTATAGAGAAGGAAAAATAAATCATAAGAACATTTGGGGAATAAAGTTGAGTTATATAAACATAGAGTAATGGTGTAGTAATGGTGTCCTGGTGTGTGCGTTCGTGCACGTGCACGTGTGTGGCTCTCAAAGCATTTGTGCAGCTGGTGTGCAGCATAACATCTAGAGGCAGAAAGCCATCTAGAGCCACTGTATGAGAAACTGTAGTTGCAATCTAAAAGGTACAGAACAACACCATCTTACTGTTTATCTGTGCCTCTGCATTACTTCCAAATGCAGAATCAGGCTCCCAGTGATTAGATAATAGCTTATAAATGGCCTACAGTAAAATGACCTTCTCTTTTGAGTGATTTATGTATTCCTTCCCTCTTTATTAAAAGCCTCGAGTGTTTTTTAGCTGCAAAAGTCTATGGGGGTTGAAAGAAGTTAGAAAACAATTAAAACTTTAATTTATTTTTCCCCTTGAAGCTTTTACACAAATAAAGGGATGCAGTCTTGCTGTAGTAACCAGCCACCCCACTAAACCCATTGTGTATTTTACAAAATCACAATGATGAATCCCTCCAATCCAAGGCTGTTTCTCACAGCAGCTCTACACACAGATTCCCATAATCTTATCCGTCTAGCTGCTGTTATGATCTCAAGAAGAACATCATACATATACTTTATAGTGGAGCTCTATCGCCAGTGCTTACCCAATTTCTGAGTGTTACGGTTAAAATATAGTCTACTTCATAACACGATGAAACATTGTATTCATTACTTTGGGCAGGAGAGTCTGGTTCTGGTGCCTGTTTAGTAAGATGCCTAACATTTCACATTCTAACACCCTTTACATACTAAATGCGTAGTTTCAAACCTTTTCACAGGAATTCCATTCATTTCCTATGGAGCGCAGTGTAGCGTTTGCATTATTGCGTTGCATATGCCGTAGCGTCAGGTGAAAACGCGTTGACAAAATCCAACACATGCAGTAAAACGTGTCTTTAACTGATATCTTTTGTTTGTTAGAAGTTAAATAAATGAGGCTAAGGAAAAATGTATAGAGCGTGCAGCGTCATCCTGGAACATTTGTAGATATTTGAATGTTTCTTTTTGTAGAAGCGTAACATATCTGGGGAATTTTCATACACGACATATTGAGATGGCAGCATGTGGGCGTGTCGACAATTACTACACCAAATGCAAAAGATATGAGATCATTTCAGGCATATAACTTTGTCCAATATAGAAAAAACAGGTTCCTAAGCATAAAGGTGTGTATAAAATAAATAAATAAAGTTTTCAATGCCTCGGCTCGGTACGAATTACCGCGGTTAAGCTGGTAATGGAAACGCATATCGACACGGCCCCGCTCGACAAATGAAAAACCCCAATAGTGCACTGATGTCGAAAGTGTTGCTTTCCATCGCTCTCTTCCCACTTCTGGCCCAGTGTAGAGGTCTTCCGAAATTAACCAAATAATTATTACACCCAACACGATTTGCATAAATTGAAAAAACAATAAATTGAGATCCGTTCTGAACGGACCCGACGACAAACAGACCCGTACCCGTTCAGGTACCCGCTGAGTACTGAAAGAATAAACTGAACATTAAAATTGTGTCGCAACAGGTGACGTCATGTCGCCATCAGTAGTCAAGGAATAGTGCAGAAAAGTTGTCTGAGGAACGCACAGGCTCCCACACTCACACTGCCGTCAAATGATACAAGGAAGAAAATGTATTTTGGTCAGATTTAAGTTAATGATTTAGATTTACCAACGGAAGCCAAGGCCGGACCTATTTGATGTTTCAATTTAAAGCAAGTAAAAGCATAAGCAAGTTGCCTATACATGTTCAGGGGCGCTAGCAATAGTGTCGCTCACCGGCGCCAGTGAATCTGCTGTTTTGTCAAACAATGACATAAACATGCTGGGGTTTTTTTGTTTCAACATTTTGTAATTGCTTCTTTTTATATATTAAGCTCCATATAATAATGTAAACATATTTATTAATGACTTATCGGGTGCAGATGGTAATTTGCATTTACCCGAGAATCATAACATTTATGTCCGACACGACCCAGATCAGAGTCAAACACTCAAAGTTGGACCTGATCCGGTTGGGTCTTGGAATTTTGGGTCTCAGAGGACCCGTGAAGACCTCTAGCACAGTGTCTGTGGTCCAAACATAATGATCACCCAATGCGCTCCATCACCGACGCGTGTGGACGGGCGTTGATTAGTTTGTCTTGAGTTCATCACTTCTCACCATCTGGAAAGCTCTCCGCAGTGCAAAAGATTACGTTTGTGTTTGGTTCACAGACCCCACAAACACCCCTCAACCCTGTGCAAGAGAGGTTCTTGAATCAATATTTCCACTTTATCTAACGGTGTGAATATTCCCCTGGCCATCTGACCATCTGGTGTGAATAATATCAAAATGTCTTCGTGTTTTTCTGTGCTGTTTCAGCGCTCATTATTGATAAGTTGATGATAATGCAACAGCTTGCACCGTCCCTAGATTTAGAACAAGTGATTTAAATCAATGAATTCCTTTTTCGGCAGACTTTCATTTTAAGTTTGAACTTATTTAGATGTACATTATATCCCCTATGACAACACCACATTAAAGAAAGCCTCCTTTCTTACACCGCATCAACCATGTGGCTGTTCAATATGGGAAGGGGTATGTGCATACAGGAGCTTGGCTGGAAGGGGCAGGTGTATAGAGGAATTAATTCCTTTACCACATAATTACTGTAGGTGTGAGCAAAAATACTATGATGGGCACACCACAACACTATTAATCTGTTTGAAAGACCTGATGGAATCACTGAAGTTTAATGCATTTTCACTGGTCCGGAATGATTTTGAATGACATTTTGTTAAATTGCTTTACTATTACCAACGTGTGTGTGTGTGTGTGTGTGTGTGTGTCTATGTTGACATGTATTTATCAGGGCACTTGTTGCTCATGCAGAGTCTGAAATGATCTGTTTACCCCCAAGACGCGGTTGTTATGGGGTTTGTATGTTTTGGGTAATGGGATGGCTTATCTCTTAGCAAACAGAGGACAGCTTTCAAACAGCTAGCACACCTACACACACACTCAATACACAAACACACACTAGGCAAGCTCTAGGCACACTCACATAACGTCACTAATGAGTTTGCTTGGTGCCATTTATCCTTTGTGAATCTCCTTCTGTCGACACATGTCGGTTGATTATTTGCTATTTGACAAAGACATAAATAAATAGAATCGCAGTGACAATGACAGATGGCGACAAACTAATTCTCGTGCTGGGCCGCTCTATGTTAACATTTTAAACAAAGATTTAGCAATACAACAAAGAGCGCCAATGATAATGCTATGTCTGTCCAGCATCCAGACAGCTAAATCTATCATGGATGGCTTGAAACAAAGTAAATTTACCCCAAAACATTTGGCTGCACAAATACTGTTTTGGCCCTATGACATTATTACTTAGAAATGAATGTAATACTGTGTATTACAAATATATTAACCCAAATAATAGACAATAATTTAGTGAAATCCGTGGACCTCCCCAGAGCCATGTAAAGAGAGGGTTTCGTCATCTATGTTCACTCCACGCCTGTTCAAAACAACGGAGCCTCAAAATAGTTTCCGGAGGTTATCTTAAATTACCTAAAATACCAATTACCAATAAATGTTATGTATGTTAAATGTTATATATCTGTGTGTATA